>JZKD02S1886103.1:1161725-1197407 GCA_000966675.3 Picea glauca | reverse complement strand
CTTTCCTTCAGCATAACTCTGCTCTGAATGACTGTCCCTTGGCCTCAAACAGGCTTGGTTTATATAGAAAAGGAGTTGGTTTCACATCCCGAACTTCCTCCAAGAATCTGGCCTCTAAAAATGCCCAATATCCCCCAAAAATGGAAGAAATCTGCTAATATATAGGCTCATTTAATTATAAAAACCAAATTTTTAATGAAAAAAAAAACCCATTTTAGCATAGTTGTTGGGCCGCAGCCCCTTGCATGGGCGCGCGCCCCTATAATCTTGGTCACATGGAAAACTTTGGGCTGAGCGCGAGCCCATAGGCTACGCGCTAGCCCCCCATGTCTCGCGCTGCTCTTGGTTTTATGGGCGCAATATGGCCACGGGCCAATTGTTATAACGAACCATAACTTGCGTGCCCTTTTCGTGCATAGACTCCCGCTTTCAAATGGAACGGTCATATGGTTGTAACCGTGTACATGCGTCGAGGCCTGTTGTTGTAACCATACCCGCCATGGTCACGTTAGAATGGTCGATTGCATTGGCGCGGAGGGATGGGGCCAAGCCCCGGCCCGTTTTCCCGTGGCTCGGAACTCAAACGAAAAACAAATAAATTTTATACCGTTTCAATAGCAAGTCCGACCAGCCGACGTTGTGGCTAGCCCGATGTAGTTAGGTCGTTCACCCGCCCGGGAGGTCGCCGGTTCGACCCCCGGCGAGCCATAACACCAATTTTGTACATATAACCAACGAACCAAACATGGGGTGCCACGTGGCATCCCTTGACTGGGCCACATGGCACCCTTACCAACCAATCGAAACGTGCCACGTGTCGGCCTGTCATTGGCCCACGTGTGTGCCACATCACCCAACCGTACGAAACCTGTCATTCGATCGTACTGCCACGCGTCCTGCTGCGTCAGCCTGCTGTACGCCCTGTCAACCTGCCACGTCACCCGATGACGTCAGCGTGCCACGTGTCACCCTGTGAGTGGTGACACGTGTCACCTCCGTACTGGTCGAAACGTATGCCGAAAAGGCCAAATCCGTGTGACACGTGTCGCGTCCTGGTGATGCCACGTGCCCTCCGTACGGTCTGCCATGTGTCACATCCTGGTTGGCCCACGTCAGCTGTACGAACATGTCACGTCAGCTGTACGGACGTGCCACATGGACTGTACGGACTGTACAGTCATCCCCCTTTTTTGCATGTTTGACTTTTCGGACAGAACGCGATATCTTCTCCATACGGACTCCGTTTGACGAAGTAAATATACGACCGGAATCAGGAAGATGAGACGGACGCAATGGCATAGGTTTCGTCGCATTCCGAGCACTTTCATTTTTGAGCATTTTTCAAGCCATATCAGGCTTCTGGATATGTTTTCGGATCACTCTTTGTGGGTGTACCAGGCCGAGCCACGGCGAGGCCTACCTCGCTTCCTGGTCATGGTTGCCGAGTGGTATATAACAATGCAGAGAGGATGCGGCGAAACGAAAGTGAGCCAAGACGATAAGGAACTAGAGCTGCACCAGAGCTCCCAACCGACGGGGAGGCCCAAAATGAGAGCAAACCAGCTATGTCCAAGCGCTCAAAAATACAAATTGCCAAAAACCGAATTCGCCTGGCTATCCATAGACCCTGTCATGTTGAGTGCAGTATGAGTGATAGTTTTCGTGCGAGGAAGGAGTCCCTCCTCCGTATAGCGGGTGTAATGGTCGGCTACCATCGTAAATGCAGAGAGGATGGATGACGGCCATCAACATTTATGCTGTGGCTCAATGCAGAGCCAAATGACAAAGCATTGCCACATGTCACCCCATCCGAGGCTACACGAAGTTTTATTTATTTGTGTGGTAATATAACATTGAATTTGATATAAAAATATATTCATGAATTACCAATTGCAACTTGCTTGTCCCATGTCTTTTTAATCTAAAAATTAAAATATTTGAATACTTAACTTTACAACAGATTGAGTTCATCTACTTGTCCCGATTATTCTATTGATTTGTTTTTTCTAATTAATATTTTTACTTATTTATTATTATTAAATTTAATCATTAAATTAACTTTAATTCTACACACCATTTTTTACAGATTGAGTTCATCTATTTGTTTTTTCTAAATAATATTTTTACTTATTTATTATTATTAAATTGATTTATTATTTTTTAATCATTAAATTAACTTTAATTTTACACACCAAATACAAAGTTCTCATTACAAATATTCGATTTAATTTTTTTAACTCTACACAACAAATACAAAGGTCTGATAGAAATATTCAATTTAATTTTTAAAATTATTGAAGAAGTCATTTAATATATTTTGAGCATCATTTTATACGTTATTTTTCTTTATAATTTTCATTTAAATATATCTTAAATATTAAAATTTTATTTTATTTTTAGGTTTAAAAATATTTATAGATATTTACTTTATTCATATATATATATTTTTTCTCATAAAAGATTCTACTTCTATTTATAGAAAGAGAACCAAATTACATTATGTAAGTGACAAATTTTTCATTTTTTTTTCATTTTTCAAGGACAAAAATCTTAAATTCTGAAATATTTCTAATATTAATTTTGTTTCTGAATATCTGTCCTATTTTTGTATGTAATTTTTAATTTAGTGCATTAGATTCTTGCATGTGTTATGTGACATGTTAAACGTTAAATGCTTAATACTCGACTTATATTTATAGAAAGAGAACCAAATTACATTATGTAAGTGACAAATTTCCCATTTCTTTTCACTTTTCAAGGACAAAAATCTTAAATTGTGAAATATTTCTAATATTAATTTTGTTTCTGAATATCTGTCGTATTTATGCATGTAATTTTTAATTTAGTGCATTAGATTCTTACATGTGTTATGTGACATGTTAAACGTTAAATGCTTAATATTCGACTTCTATTTATAGAAAGAGAACCAAATTACATTATGTAAGTGACAAATTTCCCATTTCTTTTCACTTTTYAAGGACAAAAATCTTAAATTCTGAAATATTTCTAATATTAATTTTGTTTCTGAATATCTGTCCTATTTCTGCATGTAATTTTTAATTTGGTGCATTAGATTCTTGCATGTGTTATGTGACATGTTAAACGTTAAATGCTTAATATTCGACTTCTTTTTATAGAAAGAGAACCAAATTACATTATGTAAGTGACAAATTTCCCATTTCTTTTCACTTTTCAAGGACAAAAATCTTAAATTCTGAAATATTTCTAATATTAATTTTGTTTCTGAATATCTGTCCTATTTCTGCATGTAATTTTTAATTTAGTGCATTAGATTCTTGCATGTGTTATGTGACATGTTAAATGTTAAATGCTTAATATTCGACTTCTATTTATAGAAAGAGAACCAAATTACATTATGTAATGACAAATTTCCCATTTCTTTTCACTTTTCAAGAACAAAAATCTTAAATTCTAAAATATTTCTAATATTAATTTTGTTTCTGAATATCTGTCCTATTTCTGCATGTAATTTTTAATTTAGTGCATTAGATTCTTGCATGTGTTATGTGACATGTTAAACGTTAAATGCTTAATATTCGATCTCGTTCTGTACTATTGCATATATTAGATTATACAACTGTCTTTTGTGAAAGTGGAATCTTTTATATCTATCCCTTTCATATATATACATATATAATTTTATTTTAATTATTCAGTATCTATCAGCAAAGATAAGATATGAATTATATGCTTAGTAACACATATTTTAAACATTATTCACTTTGATTGACATCTGTGCAGTAAGACAGATTTTAAACCCTACTCACTGTGAATGGCATCTCTGCAGTAAGACAAACTGGACGACCAGCACATACTGCAGCGCTTGTCAAATTATCTGTGTGGTTTGTACACATTGATCTGAATGAACTGAATACCTCAGCGCTTGTCTCATTGATCTGAATGAACTGAGTTATGGTCAATATTTCAGAAGTAGATAGCAGTTTGTCATGAGGTTTTAGTTTAACCCACGCTCATGGCATTCCTTTTTAACATCCTGAGCTTTCTACTTTTCGGCCCAGAGGATTCGTTTTTAACATGCTGATCATTCCATTTTTCTTCTAAATTATTGTAGTTGTTAAATCAGGAGTTTACTGAGTTTTTTTTAATGGGAGTATAGCATCTTTTTTCAGTTTACTTGAGTTTTTTTAGATATGATTAAAAATTTGGTGTTGTTTTCCAAAGTTAAACTTTGCTGAGAATGATTTTTTTTATTTTAATGATTTTATCTTTTAGTGAAATGTAGTTGGTCAACTTTTAATCTTAACTATTTGTGTAAACACATGTTCTTTTTAACTTTATTTATAAAACATTAAAATATTTTACTTCTGATAATATTGGCCAAAAGCATATTCAATATTCACTTTAGAATACATATGAAAGAAAACAAAGATGTGGAATAAACTTCCTCCACTAATAAACTAGCCTAAATCCATCTTAACTAGGTGTGTGTCTTGTGTCAACTCTATGTTGAGCACCTAAGGACTTACACATCTCCCACCATTGAAATCCCTAGTTGAAATATTTTTTGTTACTATTCATTTTTTTAAATGCCACATGTCAACTATAGGTGGACACTGAAATATTTTATTTATGGTCAGCATTGAATTTATTTTTTATATTACTGTTTTTTTAAATGCCACATGTCAACTCCAATCCACGTTGAGAATGGAAGGATTGCACATCTTTGTCATATTGGACTGTACAATGAACCTCTCCACCTAACAACAAAATAATTTGCATAAATATACAACCATTAGACAATGATTTATTTAACAACTAATGGTTATAATACATTACATAGTCTTTGTTCTTTCAAGAAGAGTGTAAAATAGGAGCATAAGGATTGTAGAAAAATTTAGGAAGCGTAACCTTAAGTTAAAACTCATAGTCTATTTTTTCCAACCCTAGCACTCAATAAATATGCATAACACAAATCATAAACCATTTATGGTTTTTCAATTGACCAACTATTATTGCTTAATATTCATGATCTATCAATGCTTTGCATTTATTCCCTGGCGCTACTCAACATTTATTCCCTTCTATTGATATTCCATGTTATAGCTCTACATTTATTCCCTACTCCACTACAAAATTGCAATGTGGAGTATGACTACAAGCCAATTGCTAGGGGCCATAAGACCCATAGACTCACACCACCATTTCAATTTAACTCTACTCACTCGTTTCGTCAATGAATATGCAACATTGCGTAAAGTGTTGGCTCACTTGTGTGCATCCTTCTTAAAAATTGGGGGTTGATGACCCAGTGTTCGTCTAGATTTGATCAACAAAAACTCCAAGGCATCAACATATCAATCCTCAGCCAAAGACTAAGGAAGGTCTCACCCGAGATGCCATGAGAATCACAGAGACCATCTACTCTTGCGTCGGTCATGAAGGGTTAAATTACACATGGAATCCACTTAGGATTGCATTCATACATTCCATTGCAATATGATTAAATATTAAGAACATGTAACATTAACACATAGCTCATTGAACACATAATCAATAGAGTAAATGACAGGAATATATGCAACTTGTATTTTATTCATTCAAATAGTGACATACATGGACCAAGAGGCTCGTCATTTATCATAAACAACACCATGTGCTCTCATACATTCTCACAGTAGTTCATTACAAGGTGCCATGTGATTTCTTTTAGACTCTACATGTACTACAAAACCAGGTTCACAAACGGACTCTTACAAAACATAGCCATACTCAACTCTCAACATAGAGAATTCAGAGAGAACCCACTGAATTAACAACAATCAACAACAAAAACAATAGCAACAATATCCTCCTTTGTGTCATCCATGCTTCCTTTCTATTTCCTTCTCTGTTCTGGTGCTCTGGCACTTTTAGCTTTGCTTTGCTCACTCTGTTGACTATCAATCCCGCACACTTCTACCACTTGCATGCAGTCCACGTAGCCTCTTTGGAGTCATGGTAGTCTTAACTAACTTGCCATCTCATCCCTTAACTGCTCCATGATCTCTCGTGCTTCCTGAGCTAATCGTTTGGGGAGATTTCCCGAATATCCTCTTCTAGATTCCGATGTGCTTGCAATATATTCTTTCTTTATGGAACGTATAGTAGAACTTCTAGCTAGCATGCAAACCTTATTTCATTCCTTGCACAAATTTTGTTGTGGGCAAAAAACCTGTAGTGCACGCGCACAAAAGTTTAGCGCACACATTTTTGCACCCACAAAATATTTACCCCAAAAATTTGGGTGCCAACAGACCCCCACCACTATTACTTGAATCATCCTAGAGCTAATTTCCTTGCTTTTTCTTTGACAACTACCATGGAAGGAACTTCCTTCATGAGTTGATGAAGGAACTCCTTGAAACAATTATAAAATTGATCGAGGGTGGCATGAAGTTGTGAGGTGAGATGAACGACTTCATCTGCATCAGTGATCGTAACCTATGAATATTTCAAATCCATAGTCTCCATATTCTTGATCATGGAGGAAACAACAACCTGTGCAACTGTCAACTGAGTATAAAATATTTGGGCTTTATCAACTTCATCCTTTGCTAACTATGAAATTTTTTGTTTCTCCACCGGTGCTGCAATTATTTCCTTAGTCTTGGTAGAAATGGTTGTCATCGCAACTTCATTCTCCTAGAGGTAGAGAATCCAAACTGATCTTTTGTTGAACAAACTTTGCTTCCATTGCATGAACCTTGTCATCAATAGAGATAATTTTTTTTGGATTCTACAAATGGTTTCACAGGGTGAAATTGTATTCAACCAATCTCAAAAAATACCAGAGTTAGGTGTGGTCATCATGGATGGCTTCTTCAGCAACTGCAAACTTTTTATGCAGCTCCAAATCCCTTTGTGTCATATGTTGGATCCAAGCACAAATTTCTAGGTTATGAGACTCCAACGCCTTAAGACATGCCTTTACTACCGAGATCTTTAGAAAGGGGAGGATGTCAGGACCCTCCTTCGAGGTATTAGGTACATGTGGATACAAGTTGTCGACCGAAAGAAGGAGGTCATTGAAGGAGACACTACTCTCATCATATTGAGCCTTTGTGTGTTCATGTCTTGATACTTTTGTGTCATATAGTTGTTGCAAGGCATAGTGAGCCTAAACCTCCTATTGATAGCCCACACGAGTCTGATTGTGTGTTGAAATTTCTACTTGGTTTTGTAGTTGAAGTTGTGCATGAGCCAGAATCTATGTGTGGTGTTGTTCCCCTAATTCTGTAAATAGAGTAGTAATAAAATTTTGGACCGCTAGAGTAGGAATTGGTGCTAAAGGGATCCCTGCAGTGGAAACGTCTGTTGAGGTGACGGGCGAAGGGTCAAATCTAAGTATGTGCATGTGACTACTAGAGCTGTGTATTGAAGCCAGAGGCCGAGGTGGAGTGTTTGTAGAAGGCACGACACCCGCAAGCTAGCGACATAGATCATCAAGATTATGGTTGGCCTCTGTTAGAATATGCTATTGTAGAAGCAATTGTGTTTTGAGAGTAGTGACCAAAGTCACAATCCTAGGTGCCATTCATCCCGAGTCATACTATATAGGAAGATTCACCACTCTAATGGTCGGTCTGGTCTATTATCATTTTGCAGAGTAGAGTGTTGACTACTACGAATGTTGTGCATTATGTCTTGGGAGGGTCTTTGTTCGTTGATCAACACTCTCATGTTTATGACTAGTCTTGATGTGGAACAGGTCTACAGATGTAGAAATTGAGTCTTGTTTCTGCATGGAAGCCTCATTTTCCTTATATATCCCTCCTATGGGGGATATGTAATATTCCTTCTATGATGCAACCTTGACCCACCTTCGATCCTGGTTGTTCTTAGTGATCATTTCCAAAGTGTCAATTTATTCATCTAGGACTAATTTCAAATGTTATGGCCACTCTTCCACCCCCTATTAGATATCTTAATATGTGATATAGAAGGGAAGTAATGTCATGGAATCCGCCTAGTCATCATTTGGATAAATATAAATGTTATGAAAATTGCATTCAAATATAAGATAACTTGCATAATTGTCGATGATATTGCACTTGCGAGGTCACTCGGATAAGTTGTTGATACCACTTATGAAATTTTGTATCATTTGTTTCTTGAACGATAGGGTCTATGCTAATTTGCGAGGTCAGGAATCGAGGGACCGTAAATGTTGGGCCACCCACAACGACATGCTCATAGCTTACAGGGGGTCTCCATAGAACCACGACAAGAAGCGACAAAATCCAGTTGTAATGGAAGTCCTTCCCAACATTTTCAGTATCCAAGAAATCGTTGACAAATTTATTAAGGATATATCTGCCTCAGGCTAGCTGGACATCTCCCATACATCGTTCAATAGACACAATGATGCTAAGTGAGCACTCATCCTTCCTACATTTTCAAAAGATCTTACATGTGAGAAGTTGGGTGGCAACCTGAACTCATTGATCATTGATTTCTGAAATCATCAACCCATGTGTTCTCCAACATGTGTCGTACTTCTCATACACATCCTCATAGGCAACGTCTTTGGATTTTAGATCTTTTGCATCAACTGGGTATTTTTCTCCCAACCATAGCTAGCCACTGTGTAGGAAAGTAAGAGAAAAAAGAACATAGATGGTAATAGAATCCCCATGGCCAACATGATGACACTCGACCAAGGATAGTATGTTATCCTATCAAAGTGGCTTGGCCCATTTTTGTGTAAGAACTAGTTGTTGGCCATCCGCACTATGAATAACTTGTGAGTAGTTGGAAAAGAAAATATCTAAGAATTGGACAAGGTCTCGGATGTTGTAGTCGAAAAAGTCAACATCCTAAACATTCCCCATTCAGGACCCTATAAAACTAACATTATTGGGTAGTGGAAACTCTAGTTTATTTCTTTCATGTACTTCCTTTGTTTTGTTACAGGCTTGTGACCTACTCGAGGAAGCCATTTGAAACTATATTCACCAGGTTCTCCAGGTAGCGGTGATATCCTAGTATATATACCCAATTTATGAGTTGGATTTGTCGACTATGCACCCGCTTGTCTCAGATTCTCTTTTCTTCTTGTTGTGTATCTCTAAAGGCCCGAACTTAGACTAGAAATAGTAATCCATGAGTTTGAATTGTGCATTATTAGTTCCTGCAAGGGAAGGTTTCCATCCAAGTATGACATAATGATTTGTAGGGAAATGCACCAAGCCATTAATAACCCAGAGTGTAGTACTACTCACCTAGGGAACCATCGGTTCATAACTTATTATACCATCCCATCACCCCCCTAGGTCGTCATGCCACTATCAACGTTATTGTGTCATCAGTCCACATTAGCTCTCCATATATCCCCTCGCAATCAAGGGACATTTAAACTCATCTCTATTGTCAAACATGCATAATCTATGGATGGGATCTTTCCATTTACCATCGAGTATTGTCAAAACTTCTTAACTCCTTGGAAACATATGATGAATATGTCGATATTTATTTCATGGAAGGGTTTATGACACATTAATTTTTATTTTTATGTTGACGGTTCTGTACAAGAATGAGTATTATTCTTTGGGAGGCGCTACGCATGATTCTTATACACCACTACATCGGTTCACCTAGTATTTGTCTACCACGATGTTCCCTAGCGCGTCACAACTCTTTTTCAAACATATCCAACCTCTCATATTCCACCATGGAGGATCTGCACGAGTCATCATTGGACTTGGGGATATTCCTTGACCCCCCACTATTTCCTTAATTCTGCGTAGCTCATCTGTTTTCTCTATAGGGGTTAGAGGGAATGGGTGGATGTAATTTTTTCCTGACATAGTGTGCTAAGTTTTATGAACTATCTTTCAAGAACCCCATGGATACTTGGCCACCCAACGTCTCTCGTCAAAAGACATGTATTGGCATATATCTACCCCTGGTCATAACCTTTCCCTTATGGACTCTTCCACAACTTCCCATTCATGGAAGTGCACCCGATGTTCTTCCCACCACTGGGTGGGTATACCTGTTAACACTATATCGAGGGCGCAAACTTAATGGAGTAGGGGAATATTATACATCCATGCAATGAGAGTATGCACCATATTTGTCCCATCGAATTGATAAGGCCCAAATTCATCTTCACGCATCACAGTGGTAATGCACATGCACTGCCTAGTAGAGACTTCATATAGTTTATGCTCCCACCTCTCCATGGAATCCTTCGAATAAGTATCATATAAATTCACACTACTCCAACTCAAATACCCATTCGTTATGGGATTGACATAATATTCCATGTGCCCCATGATGTGGTAGATATTTTAAATAAGATATATTTGTGCATCCTCATTCAAGGGCTCATTGTATATGTCTCCTTCATTTGGATCGAATGGTTCATTCATGCACATGGTGTCTATGTCTAGTGACATATGTCACTTATTTAGATCCAATATAAAATTATTTTCAAAGGCCCAATGAATACCAAGTAAGGAAGGGTAGGGATATGAGTCATGCATGATCTCCATCACTTTGAAGTATGCCTTAATATTCACCCCTTACAAGTTCACTTCGACCTACTGGAGCTGACCTATAGGATAGATTCTATATTTATTCGCCAATCAAAGCTAATAGGATACAAAACCCAATTCAATTTACCCATTAACTCCTAGGATTTATTCAACAATATCTTAATGTTGGATCCCAGATCCAAAATGACACCATCCATCTCATCGCTTCAAAGCTTAGTTGTCATTTTGAACTGTCATCTTGTCACTTTTGTTTACTAATCCGACACACATCCCTTTCTGGTAAGGGGGTTTGATATAGCTATAGATGCCCCTTCTCCCCCCATGTAGGTTGCTAACATATGCATCAATTTTCTCGCAACATCACTATCATTTAAAAACTTCAAACCACAAAAAAAGAAGTTACTTGCTTGGTATTTGGTTTGTACTTCATGACCCATGTCACACACTTATTCTTCGCACATCGTGCACTTAATCTCTTCATGCATTTTCTCCTCTATTTCTCTCTGTTCAACTCATAGTAATTCTTCTTGTTTGTGAGATTCCTCCAAAAAAATTTGCATTGCACGTTTTATCTCCTCACACACACAAGCTTCCTGCAAATACCTCGATGTGGCATGCTACAACTCTTCACAGGATTAGGCTTCCTCCAACGACCTTTGTGTTGCACAATATACTTCATCACGGACCCAAGCCTCTTCTAGAGACCTTTGTGTTGTGAATTGCAACTCTTCTCATCCTCTTTCTTTCTGTAGGCCCCTCTGTGTGTTACACAGAAACTGCTTCTGTTGTGCAACATCAAAATTAAGAGGAGGATGTGCTGGAAACATGCCAACAGATTTCCTCATGCGGTCACATGCACATGCACATGCATGAGAATATGTTAATGTGCATGCATGTAATCTGTTTATGAACTGCTCGTGTAACTATGTGATATATTCATGATTAGTTTGTGTAATTGAGTGATAGATGTTATATATGCAAGCCTACCCATAGAGGTGTGAGTGAAATGTGTGAAGAGTGTGAGAGAAAGTTGTATAGAGAGCAGTGTGTGTGTGAGGAGAGGATGATTGTATTCCTATGAAGGCTATTGTAACTCTCCCTTGAGTAATAAGAATATCGATAATTATTGCCTGTGGTTTTTTCCCTCATTGGGATTCCATAGAAATCACTGTGTCAAGTGTTGATCCAGATGGATATCGATGGCCACCCACCTTTTCCAACTGGCTCAAAACATTTTTCCGGTAATTTACTATTTTTAGCATTTTTTCGGGTCCTGAAACTTTCAGAGCCAATTTGAGGCCCTAAACGACTTTTTTTGGGCAAACGAGGAGAAACATGGAAGTTCCTTCAATGTTTCTCACACAAAAGTTGTATTCCTCGGATAGATATTTCTAAATAGGTATTGAGCGCATCAAACGGAGATCGCATGCAAAAGTTACAGCCTCGGGAAGTTGATGTACTGACTTACCCAAACGGGGCCCACATGACTTTTGTCGCTTCATCTCCTAGGGTTAGGTTTTTGGATGTCTAGGGTTTTTGAAATTCCTGTTTATTGTAAAAAGGCATTCAAATCCTCATTGTAACTATCTTCTTGTAAATGAGCGCAACCGTCACATCTCTTCTCAGAGATAAGCCGCCACCATTCCAACAAGCTTGTTTTCCGCTGCATTTTACAGTTTCAACTTATTTCCTTATTGAATAGAGAACCAATTTTATTGTATCTCTATTATTTTGTGTTAAGCACATGTTAATAATCTGTAGTCATTTCATTCTGCTCATAAAATATGAATCAGTGGTATCAGAGTGATTTGCTCCTTGTCATCTTAATGCATGTCCCCAACAAGGTTGGAGTACACAGAGTTGGGTCTCAAGCTTGTTTTTGTTGAGGACAAAAGCTCTTGTATGCCCAAGAGACCTCTCATGGAAGGAGAAAATAAATATTATGGGATCGGTGATCCTTTCAAACTCTTGATTCAGGAAGCCATCATGCAACAGAGGAACACGATGATGGATAGTTTCGCGCAAATATTTCGGTAGCTACCAACAGGCGACACATCGTCTTTGAGAAAAGGCATTGTCCCATTGAAGGTACAAATAAAATATGATATTCCTATATTTGAAGGTCAGATAGATGTAGATGTTGTAGACAAGTGGTTGAATCTACTAGAAGGGTATTTTTTTGTCCATAACTTTTCAAATAGAGAAAATATTACTTTTGCACTCCTCAAAGTCGTTCCCTATGTCAAAGATTGGTGGGAAACTTTTTGTGAGCAAAAGGAAAGAGAGGAACCCTCATTATTTATAGTCACGACCACCTGGGAATTCTTCAGGGATCCTATTAAGGAACAATACTACCCTGTCTGAAGTTATGATGACTTGTATACCAAATGGACCACACTACGACAAGAAAGAGACCAAGCAGTGCCAGATTTCACAAATATCTTCCATACCTTGCTCACCAAGTTGGGTATCAAAGATTCAGAGTGACATATCATGGTGCTCAAGTATCGCGATGCTCTGAATATATACATCTAGACCGAAATGGAATTTTCGGACATCTCATCCTTGTGCGTGGCCAATCGATATGTCATCAAAATCAAGCATAAGCTCAAACAAAAGATGTGACAATTTGGGGCTAGGAACCCCTCACAACAAAATCCAGGAAAGGGCGGCCCCAACCCACAGAACAAAGGACATAGTAAAGATGGATAGTGTCAAGACAACCAGTCCAAGCCATAAGCAAAGAAGGACACTGGAAAGACAAAGAAAGATACCTGGAAGTGGTGCAACTTCCATAAGATCCCTTGGCATAACACTATTGACTACCACTCAAACCAGTTGTTATAACCCTAATTTGTACCAGACATGCTTACCTAGCATCAGGCCATCTCAGATTCCTTCTTTGCCAAAAGACTGCTAAACACCTCTTCTTACAAACCCCTTTTATAAAGAACCACATGCCCTGCTCCATTACTGAACGCGTGTACACGTTAGCTGACCCGAGATAGCCCGCGTGTACCTACAAAAGCACGAAAAAGGAAATTTGTTGACGGAAAACACAACTTTGGGTAAGTTAACTAAACCTTTCATCCATGCATGGCCAGTCACTCAACCAAATACCTATCTTATTCTAGCCTATAAAAGAAGGGTTAGGGGTCCCATTTGAAAGGAGGAGAATCATAGTAAAGAAACTACACCCGATTGAGCATTCCCTTTGTCCCAACCTTTAGCCATCCTTGTGCAAAGAGAAGTATAGAGAAAAGTAGTTGGAATACAGTGGAAGAAGAGCCCAGGACCAGGATTGAGGAGCAGTAGCCGACTTTATCATTGTAAGGTATCATTGTGAAGTTAATAAAATAATTGATTTTCTCGTCCCGCCATATGAGATTGTCATTATTGGAATATTGATTGTATGATTGATTAAATCTCTAACCCGTTAGTTCATAGATCAAATGCATGTGGAGTTCTTTTTTTGTATTTAGTGAATGCAGGTCAGCATTGGGAGGAGAGTTGTAGTCAAAGAACGACCAAGCATGAAAAGGGATCGACATCAAACACGAAGAATAAGGTACGTCAACTTAATCTCTTGAGCCTTGTATTTACATATGAGTAATGGGGGTCTAGGCATGGGATGATGGTAAAAGGTAAGAATCTTTAGTTCATTTCTGCATGCATGATAAAACCCTTAGTTCTAGTTCGTAGGAGGGATTTCCCACCTACAACACCAGTCGCTAGTGGCCGAAGTGAAATCCTCTTAATCAGATGTGGGTTTTGAATCTGATTCAGAACTAGAAAAGGGAAGACAAATCATTGACGTAGAACCCAGTGCCACCATTGCTACCACCAAGCTCCAGCCTGGTGAACCAAACAAGCCAAAAGAAGGAGAGTGTCTCTTCCATTCATAGATGTGGGTAAAAGGAGCCATGTTGCACTTCATCATTCATAGTGGTATCCAGAAGAACCTCATCTCAGTAGAGGTCATCAAGTAGGTGGCCCTGCCAATAATGCTACACCCACAACCCTACACCATTAGATGGCTCCACCAAGGAAGCGATATCCGCATCATCCAACAGTTTCGATTTTCATATGACATCAAGCCCTTCAAAGACGAGGTATTGTGTGATGTTGGTCCTCTCGAAATTTGTGATTTTCTTTTGGGCCAACCTTATTTACGGAAACATCATGTTGTATATAAGTCTAGGCCTCGTAGTGTTATTATTAATTTGAACAGGAAATTGTACAGGATACCCAAGGCATTCCCACCTAGTGTTATTTTCTTGATCTCTGCTAAGCAATGTAGGAAGGTCATCTATCAGATGGGGAAGTTTGTCTTCTTTGTGATTCTCTCTCAGAATGAGTGAAATATCACAACCACATCTAGGGTCTCTGTGGCTGACCTCTCTACACAGCAGAAGCAAGTAGATAAGGTCGTGGAAGAATACTCAGATATCTTCTCCTCACCTACCGGGATACCTCATCACTGCCAGGTCAAGCACCCCATTGATCTGACCCCCGACGCACCGCTGCCCAATGGGACAGTCTATCATCGCTCTCTGTTAGAGAATGAGGAGATCAAGTGGCAGATCCAAGAACTACTCCACAAGGGGTGCATCCATCCCAGCTCATCACCTTGCAGGATCCCAATCATTTCGATACAAAAGAAAGATGGAAACTTGCGACTCTGCATTGATTACTGGTCTCTGAATAAAATCAAAGTTAGAAACTGGTACCCGATTCCCCGAATCGATGACATCCTTGATCAACTCATGGGGGCCAAATACTTCAGTAAGATGGATTTGAAGTCTGGATACCACCATGTCCCGATAGAAGAAATAGATGTATGGAAGACCACCTTCAAGTCAAAGGAAGGCCTTTTTGAATGGTTGGTCATGCCCTTTGGTTTGACAAATGCTCTATCCACTTTCATGAGGATGATGGATGATATCCTATGACCATTCACCAATACTTTTGTAGTGGTGTATATGGATGACATTCTCATTTACAACAATACTTGGGCCGAACACTTGCAACATATTCAACAGGTTCTGCATACCCTTCAACAACACAAGCTATATGGAAACTTGGAAAAATGTTCCTTCGGCATGGACAAGGTCCATTACCTGGGATACATCGTTGATCAACATGGTGCACATGTGGATCCAGCCAAGATCTAAGTCATCCGTGACTGGCCATCCCCAACCACACTCAGTGAGATTTAGAGCTTCTTGGGCCTTGCCAATTTATACCACAAGTTCGTGTTGGAATTGTCCCACATTACATCGGCCCTCAACCAAATAACCATGGGTGGTGGTAAGGCAAAATTTGCGTGGGGCCGGTCCCAAAAACATTAATCGTTGTATGATTTGAAGCAATGCTTGTTCTCATCCCCAGTACTTTCACTACCATACCTGCAACAACCCTTTGAGATTGATAAATATGCTTTAGACTATGTTGTGGGCATCCTTGTCACTCAGCACAACCATCCCGTGACCTATCATAGTGAGACACTATCATATGTTGTCCGTAAGTACCCTAATTACGAAAAATAAATGTACTCCATTGTGCAAGACTTCTGCCAGTGGATACATTACATTATTGGGAAGGAGATAGTCATCCACACTGATCATAATCCACTGCAGTTCATGAAGACACAAGGAAAATTGCAGAATGACTGCCGTAAAAAGTGGTCCACATACTTGTAGCAATTCCACCTCAACATCAAGTATAAAAAATGAAGCACCAACTGCATCGCTAATTGCCTCAGAAAACCGCCAATTGCGACACTCACCACGGTGATAGACTCTTGTGGCCATGAGACCTCTGGATGGCCCCAAATCTATGAGACAGACCTGGACTTCACCACCACCTACCAAATGTTGGGTGCAAATGAAGTTGTCGATAATTTCCATCTTCGGGATTTGTTGTTGTGTTGTTTGGTCCATTTTGTGTTCCATCAAGTGAGAGAGCAAAGAAGATCTGGGCAACCCACTAGAGTTGAGTGGCATGACACTTCGGCATCAAAAAGAGAGTGGAGATTTTACAGAAAAATTTCTAATGGCCGAAATTTCAATAGGAGGTCAACAAGTATATCAGGGCCTGCACTGCCTGAACTATTGTCAAACTGACCACTAAGAAATATGGCTTGTACACCCCTCTTCCTACTCCTGAAAGGCCATGGGAATCCATATCAATGGACTACATGTCGGGCCTCCCATCCACCAAGCGGGTAAATGACTGTGTTTTTGTGGTTGTTGATCACTTTTCTAAGATGGCGATTATGGTTGTTTACAAGAAGATCATCACAGCAGAGGCCACTGCCAAGCTCTTCTTTGAACAATTCTAGGTACATTTTGGAATCCCAAAAACCATTGTCTCAGATCGAGACAGTCGATTTCTTAGCACATTCTGGTCGAGCCTCTGGTCACTACTGGATACCAAGCTCACCAAATCCATGGCCTTCCACCCCAAACAAATGGCCAAACTGAGGTCATAAATCGAATGATTTTGCATAACCTTCGCATGTATAATTCAAATCACCCTCGCACATGGGATGAGAGCCTTCCCTATGTCCAACATAGCTATAACTGAGCCTTTCATATCTCAACCGAACACATCCCCTTTTAGGTGGGGTTGGGATTCTAACCATTGGGTCCCATAGATGTTGCACTTCCCCTTGCGGTCACCTCGATAAAATCATCTCCTGCTCCAACTGAAGTTGAAAAAGCCACTGGGTTCATTGATCTGATCCATCACATCCACCAACAGGTCCAGGATATCCTACAGAAGTCCAATGACAAGTACAATCAGTGCCATGATCAACATTGGGTGCCACATAAGTTTCAGGTGGGCGACAAAGTTTGGTTGGGCTTACAGAAAGAACGCCTTACATGACCCAATCAAAAGCTTCACCCACTCCGTTATGGGTCATACACCATCACCAAGGCCATGGGGGATAATTATTTTGAGCTCAACATTCCTCCTTTCCTTGGCCTTCACCCAGTGTTCAACATGGATCTCCTTCACCCTTATTCCCCACCATTATTGGACACCTTAAAAGTAGCAGAAAAACTGACACCAACAGAGCTCAACCCTGACTACATACAACAAACATCCCGTGATTAGATTGTGCACACACAGATCAAGGTAAATTGACATCAAAGGATCCAACTTTATCGATTCGTCAGAATTGTCAAAGCAGGGAAGCTCCTGCACCAAGGCAAGTGGCTCACCCGGGGCCAAATTTAACAGAAATTTCCTCATTAGATGGGGGATCTCAACACAATGGAGAAAATTGCTTCCTAAGGAGGGAGGATTGATCTAGGTGGATATCGGTGGCCACCCACCCTTTTTAACTGGCTCAAAAGATTTTTCTGGAAATTTACTATTTTGAGCAGTCTTTCGGGTCCTGAAACTTACAGAACCATTTTGAGGCCCTAAACGACATTTTTTGTGAAAACAGGGAGCAACATGGAAGTTCCTTCGATTTTTCTCACATAAAAGTTGTAGTCCTTGGATAGATGTTTCTAACAAGGTATTGAGCGCATCAAACATATATCATATGCAAAAGTTATGACCCTGAGAAGTTGATGTACTGACTTACCCAAATGGGGTCCACATGACTTTTGACGCTTCATCTCCTAGGGTTAGGATTTTGGATGTCTAGGGTTTTTGACATTCATGTTTGTTGTAAAAAGGCCTTCAAAGCCTCATTGTAACCATATTCTTGCGAATGAGTGCAACCGTCACATCTCTTCTCAGAGATAAGCCGCCACCATTCCAATAAGCTTGTTTTCCACTGCATTTTACAGTTTCAGCTTATTTCCTTATTGAATAGAAAACTAGTTTTACTGTATCTCTGTTATTTTGTGTTAAGCACATGTTAATAATTTGTAGTCATTTCATTCTGCTCATAAAATCCGGATCAAGTGTATGATTGATGTTCTTGGTTTAATACATGTTTGATCTTGATTATTTTATGCTATGTTATATGCTATGTTTTTATTCCACTTCCTAACAAGTGGTATCAGAGCTTAGAGTTGAAGGAACAAAGAGAGAAGGAGAAGAAAATCTGGTCGCTGGATCAAAGAGCCTGGTTTATTAGAAGCTATGATTTTCTTTTGGACAATTGTTTCTGCTAATGGAGAAAGTGCAGAGTTCCAAGTTTGAGGTGGAAAAGTTTAGTGGTAAGAATATATTTGTGCTATGGAAGCTCAATATGCGATATCTTCTTGTGCAACAAGGATTGCAAAAGGCCTTGGCTGGAAATTCAAAGAAACCAACAAGCATGACAGATGAGGACTGGGAGGATCTGGATGAAAGAGCCCTCAATACTATTCGTTTGTTCTTGGAATATGAGGTGTTGTTTAACATTGTTGAAGAGAAGACAACAATAGGTTTGTGGACCAAAATAGAGAGTCTGTATATGACAAATAACTTGTCAAACAAAATCTTCTTGAAGAGGCTGTTGTACAACTTGTGGATGAAAGAAGGTACGAAAATTGTTGATCACTTGAATGTTTTCAATACTCGGATTTGTCAATTAACTAGTATGGAAGTAAATTTCAAAGATGAGGACAAGGTGGTTATGCTACTGTGTTTGTTTCCTGAGCCTTGGGATCATGTCGTCACATCTGTGTGGTTTAACACAACCTATCCCATTGATTATGACACTGTTGTGGGAGCTCTGTTGTCTGAGGAAATGAGGAGAAGATCCAATAAGGAAATCTCAATAGAAGAAGCAATGGTGGTCAGAGGTCGATCTACAGAAGGAGGGAAAGATCAAAAGGGTACAGCTAGGTCTAAGTCAAAAGATGGTAAGGTTAAGGAAAAATGTTGGTTTTGTGGCAAATATGGGCATCTGAAGAAGGATTGTTGGAAAATACAAAAAACATCCAAAGACGACTCCATAAAAGAAGCAAATTCAGTTAAAGGTATGGTTGATCAATTTTTGTATGTCTATTGTGTCTCCCCACTGTGTTCACATAGAAGGTGTAGGTTGGTGATGGTTGAGTCACCATGAAATAAAAATTTAAAAAAAAAATGTATTTACTTTGAAGTTGTAGAAATTATTGATTGCATGTAAATGAGCATATGTCTGTAAGACCTAGATAGGCATGCATACCCCTGGTTTATCAGGTCACCTATGAAAAGTCTAGACATAGATTTAGGTATATTGAATATGTGGGGGGGCATGTATGTTGAGTTAACCTTGACTCAGTGAAAGAGTTAATGAGTTAAATCTATTTTTAGGTCAAGGAAAGTGGTTTTTCGGGTCCATGTGTTTTGGGTATCCCGTGGTATTGTGTCCATGGATTTGCATGTAATGAAGCCTATAAAAGGTTTTGTGAACTCCATTGTAAATTGGCATGGAGGTAAGCGATGAAGGAATACTTGGCCGGTTTGGCTGGATTTTGTTAAAGTTATTTGAATGCAAAGTTCGAGGTGGAGAAGTGTGTCTAGTTTATAAAGGTGGGTCTGTAGAAAGGTTGATGTGTTGGAAGGTCAATCAAGTGTTTGAGAATATATGATGAAGGTAAGTTCATATCCATGGAACTTGGAAAGTATTGCAAGGAATTTGGGATCGAATACGCATGTTCAGTAATGCCAAGTTGCATCAATAGTTGTGGACATAAGTGATTGTGATATCTAGTAACTCGGTCACCATCGGTTGCCAAACATAGGAATATTTAGGGAGAGGTATGAACAAGTCATCTGGTAATTACTCAAATGTGAAATTATTTGGTTGTGATGCTTATGGATTTTTATCAGTTTTCTAAGTAGGACCCAGATCAAACAGGTAGATTTTTTATATGGTGATGATGTTAAAGGGTGCAGACTATGGGATCCTACTACCCACAGAATCATCATGGACATAGATGCAGTGTTTGATGAATCTCCTTTTATAAAATAAAACATAGTAAAATATGAAAGGTTCAAAGCATGGTTGGTAGCAGAAAGGTATTTGGAAGGTATTGATTTCCATGAAAGTTTCTCACCGATTGTTAAAATCTTCTTTGTATTCATGTTGTGTTAGCACTGGTTGTGATAGTACATCTAGATGTTAAAACTGTTTTACATAGATTTTTTTTTGGACAAGGGGATGTATATGGAACAACTAGAACAATTAGTTTAGAATCACAATAGAAGATTTGTTTGCAAACTCAAAAATCATTGTATGGCCTGAAGCATGCCACGTATATGGTACACGATGTTTGATTCCTTCATGGTGAGCCAAATTTTACAAGAACTGAGTAAAACCATTGTGTTTATGGTATATTCATTATCTTGGTGTTATATGTTATGCTTGTTGCAAGCACAAACATGGTTGAGGTCAACAGGTTGGCTCAATTGGTTAAGACGTTTGTTATGAAGGATCCGATAGAAACAAAATAAATCTTGGGCATGGAAATAAACAAAGACAAGAAATATGGTAAGCTTGGTTATCACAATATAAGTATGTGGTGAATATAATCAAGAAATTGAGTATGAATAATGTGAAACTGGTAAAATCCCTTTGGCTTTCCATTGTAAATTCTCTTCAGGTTTATGTCCTAATTGATGAAGAGGAAAAGGGTTATATGTCTCGAGTATTATATGCTAGTAGCAAGTTTGATGATTGCAATGGAGAAATGGTCAGCATTTCACATGCAGTTGGTGGTGTTAGTAGAAACATGGAAAAACTAGGTCAAGAGCATGGAAATGGGTGCTTCAAACACAGAAGCACAAGTATCACCTACAGTGGTTGCAGTGATTTGGTCTGTGGTTATGATTCATGAGATTTGGACAAGTGCATCATTTTATTAGATAGGTTACTGATGGAGACAAAATGGTCCATACTAGAGTGAATCCTGTAGGCATGTTCACGTAATGGTATTGTTAGAGGAGTTGCGGAGTTGTGATGGTGTTTGGATTCTCTTGCAGGAAAGGTGATGGATGAATTAATTAAGGGCATGCTATATCAGGTAAATTGTTGTCAAGGTGGATATTGTTGGAAACATGCCAACGAATTTCCTCATGCGGTCACATGCACATGCATGCAACTATGTTAATGTGCATGCATGCAATCTATTTATGAACTTCTCATGTAACTATGTGATCTATTCATGATTAGTTTGTGTAATTGAGTGATAGATGTTACATATGCAAGCATACCCATAGAGGTGTGAGTGCAATGTGTGAAGAGTGTGAGAGAAAGTTGTGTAGAGAGCAAAGTGGGTGTGAGGAGAGGATGATTGTATGCCTATGAAGGCTATTGTAATTCTCCCTTGAATAATAAGAATACCGATAATCATTTCCCGTGTTTTTTTCGCTCATTGGGTTTCCACATAAATCACTCTGTCAAGTGTATGATTGATGTGCTTGGTTTAATGCATGTTTGATCTTGTTTATTTTATGCTTTGTTATATGCTATGTTTTTCTTTCGCTGCCTAACATGATGCACTTCCTTTCTAATCTTCCCCTCCGTTGTTTGGACCGATATTTCTCCATGATCAAAGTCCATTCCCATCTTTTCCCCGCCTTGATTTATCACTCTCATGTCAACTTCCTCATCCTTCTTTTGATTCCTGCACAGCTCTACGGTCACCATGTTGTAGTGTTCCTTCTTCTCTTCCCACTCATTTAATAAGTCAAGACAATCCTCTATGACATTCTTGATACTATAATAGTACCCACTAAGAGCGCGCAATTTAGTACAAAATATCGGTACATGGCCTATCTCGCCACGATTAAAAGAAGTGGTCAGTATTCCTCACCCCCCTCCATATCCTCATCCTCAACCTCATCCATATCCACCTCTGGGACCTCCTTGATATCCACCTCTCTCAATGCCTCAACGATCACCACCCTTCTTCTCTTCTTAAACTTGAAAGACATCATGGGTGTGGTCCTGCATCAACTGAAGTGACCGAAAATTGTTCACATCATTTCCCATGGATTTGTAGAATTCACATAACGAAGTATGCTTAGGCTTCTGATATTTTTCCAGTGTTGGGAAGTAGGGTGGTATATGTCCCCATTGTTTGCAAATCTCGCACAATTCCATCTAGTACCTAATCGAAAATGGATTTGACGCACTAGTTGTATGATAATTGGCCAATGTAGGACACTCATCCTTGCAGTGGCCTTGTGATTAACACATTATACAATAGACATGCTCACGCACCACCTTTTCATTTTCCATATCCTACAAGTGCATCATCATTTTGGAAAGGTGGGACTGTACGTGTTCCAAACCTGTCAATGTTTCTCCTCTTCCTGGCGTCTCCTCTAGGTGCATCACAATTTTCATTTCCTCTACCTTAGTTATCACCTTCTGTTAGGAACTTGGATATGGGGAAGCAACCCCACAATGAACCATTCTTTGTGGTGCACTTCATGGATATATAACATCATATTTTTGTTATTACTTAAATGGTCTCTTGTGACATAATTTATAATTATTAAATTTTTTATGATATATTATGATGAATAGTCAAATCTCAAATCTTAACCGTTGGCAGTTTAGTTCAAATGATTTTTTTTTTATTTCAAATAAAAATTCTTTTGTGCTCAAAACCTATCCAAGGTTAAGATTAATCATAGGATTCTATTCTGTGAAGACAATATCAATAAAGATCAATCATACGATTCCGTTCTTTGAGAGGAAGGTTGATGGTAACACACTCAATACATTAATCATAGGATTCCATTCTTTGAAGAGAATATTGATGAGAACAAATCTCAATGAAGATTAATTATACGATTCCATTTTGAAAGGAAGATTGATGGTAACACATTCGATGATTGATTTAGCATTCTGCAATCATTTATGAGGATGACAACTTTATTAATCATTACAAGATTAAGTTTATAAGATATATTTGACTTCCAAGGATTTGTGGGAGACACATTATTCATCCAGAGCTTCACTCTCTTGTAGATTTTGTTTATGGAAGGTTTAACCACAAAGTTAATGGTTAACTTTGTGGCTGGTCTTTCCAATGACTCGAAGCCACAATTAAGGATGGGCCACTTTTAATAGTGTAAAAGTGTGAAGAGTATGGTAATCCAATCATAAGGTATTTTTTTGCCACCTGATTTTCAATAAAGTTTTATTCATTAAGATTAATATATCAAGTTCTAATAACTTTTATCCATTAATGTTTTGGGAAGATTAAAATACAAAGTTGTAACAATTGCACTAATCTTGTGACAAATTTGTTGATGAGTATATGAAAGAGTTTTAAGGAGTTTTTTTAACATCAAAGAGGATGAAAAAGGATGGAATGGAAATTTATCTCAACTACAATTGTGGATAATTATAGCATAATAATATATGCCGGTTATCCCGCTCCCTGTGAGAGTGGGATAACTGGCATATATGCTCAAACATGCGTACGGATAATTATAGTATAATAATATATGTCAGTTATCCCGCTCCCTATGAGAGTGGGATAACCGACATATATGCTCGAACGGGCGTGCAGAGAAGCTAACGATGTTAGAGTTAGTGGCACGCCCATCCAATTCACTGAATGTAAATCAACGTACAAAGCTTTGACCATACTTACAAATGTCAGTATACAGATTTTACAATATTATTACTATACGGTTATCAATAAGCATTCTGTCAATACTAGATGGGTATATACATGGATGGGATATATATATATATATATATATATATATATATAGATATATTCAAATCTAGTGGTATATATATTATTGAATCACCTTGATTTATACATCAAACTATATTAAGTGGTATATATATACCACTTGCTATTGAATGTTGTGTAGTATATTATATTAATAAAATATCACATTGTATTAATGAACACTAAATAAAAATGTCCATAAATCATTATCTAGGTAAGTAGAGTTCACAAATAATTGAATCACTAAATAAAAATGTCCATAAATCATTATCTAGTGGTATATATATTATTGAATCACCTTGATTTATACATCAAAATATATTAGGTGGTATATATATACCACTTGCTATTGAATGTTGTGTAGTATATTATATTAATCAAATATCACATTGTATTAATGAACACTAAATAAAAATGTCCATAAATCATTATCTAGATAAATAGAGTTCACAAGAGCTGGTTCATTCATAACTCAAAGGGTTCATTTATATCTCAAAGGGTTCTCTAGTGTCTCCATATTAATTATATATATATATATATATATATATATATATATATATATATATATATATATATATAATTTTGATTTATGTGTGTAGTAATATAACATTAAATTGGATAAAAAAAATATATTGATGAATTATCAATTTTATAATAGATTGAATTGAATACTAAAATTTAATAAATTTCATTTTATATTAAAATTATTTAAAGATATTTATTTCACCTATCTTTATTCATAGGTCACTTGATTTTAATTATAATGTCCATCATTAAATATTTTTTTATAATAAAAATATTTATCTTATTAATCCCTCTTGAAAACGAGGATACTACAGCTATCAGTTCATGGTTAACTTCTTATTAGTTTTCGGTTGATTATATATTTTTTCATAATTTATAATGTTTGAGATAAGAAACTATAAATATATTTTTCTATATTATAAAAGAAAAAAAAATAAAATTGAAATCTTATTAGAAAATAGGTTTCACGTCTTAAGTCTTATTGCCAGTTTGGGTTATCCAATGTTTGTAATAATGTTTCTTTCTAACGGGCATTAATTACTAACAAACAATAATCATGCCTTGACAATGCCATCTTCCCACTGCTATCCGACCGCCTTTCCATCACCGTCATCCCTATACGGTCCTCTTCAACTGGTGGAGCAATATATCAAAATACTTATTGTTTCTGTTTAGAGAGTTCGAGGCTTTGACCAAATGAATTTAGCTTGTTATGAATCATAACGTTATTTTTAAGGTCATGGCCAAGCCACACTAAATTGATGTATGAGACTCTCTTGTTTATGGGACAAGGGATCCCCTCCATCCAAAGATATATATATATATATAATTTAAATAAATTTAAAATTCTATTACTAAATATATATATATATTTAATTTGAAAAACATTTATTTACAAGTTTTTTTCCAATTTTGAAAAACATTTATAATAAGTTTTTTATAATTTTTATTTAATTAAATTTTCTTATTAATGGTAGTCAAGTATGGACAATTTCATCTGCTTTTGACTACAAGGCAGAATGAGAGCTAGTCACAGGAAGGAAGGTTGATGTCAAAGGGAGCTTCCACTATGGTTTGGGTGAGCCTAGAAGTTGGAGCCATCAATTTACTTAAATTGGCTTTGTATACTTATTCATCTTGTCTCCCTGGGCAGTTTTCTCTCTCACTAGTGTTGTGTATACATATTCATCTTGTCTCCTTGGGCAACCCTTTCTCACTAGTGTTGCATAGCAGCTTAGTTCATCAGTTGGCAAGGGACTAAGATTCCATGCAACACTTATTAATTATGGAAATTACTTTTTAAAAGCTTATAATCTTGACCCTGTACTTCAGATTAAAAATAAATTAATTATCCAACATAAAATAATATTTTCCACTAAAAATTTAGATTATCATAAGTTATCTTCACAGTTGGGCAAGGATATTACTTGTTGGGCAAGGATATTACTTGTTGCAAGTTAATTAGGGCAAATAATAAACAGTTTGCAATACAGTATTTAATGCTATAGTTGATAGTATATACATTATTGATGATATATATATTGTTGAATCACCTTACATATAATTCGAAGTATATCTAATGAAAATATATTTAATAGTATATATACCACCTATATACTGCTTATATATACCACCTATATACTGCTTAGCACACTGAATATTTGCTCATTGATTTTGGTTCTTGTCAAAGAGGCCAAACAACGATTTCCTTACATTACAAATGGTGGTGGCATGCACGAACCCCTCCCTAAACATTTTCCTCCCTTCGCCTTCACTTCTTAACGAGGACAAATTTCCCTTCGCCTTCACTTCTCAACGATGACAAAATCTTAAGCTCTCAAATATTTTGAGTATTAATTTTGTTTCTGAATCTCTGTCCTACGCCTTCACTTCTCAACGACGACAAAATCCTGAGCTTTCTACTTTTCGGCCCAGGGGATTCAAACAAGATGAAAGCACACTTCCACTTTCGGTATTGTTTCCAAAGTTAAACTTTGTTGAAAGTGATTTTTTTTTTTTTGAATGGCTTTATCTTTTAGTGAAATGTAGTTGGTAAACTTTTTAATTTTAACTATTTGTCTAAAACATGTTATTTTTAACTTTATTTACAAAACATTAAAATATTTTACCTCTCATAATATTGACCAAAAGTATGTGTAATATTCACTTTAGAACAAATATGAAAGGAAACAAATGTGTGGAATAAACTTCCTCCACTAATAAACCAACTTAAATCCATCTTAACTAGGTGTGTGTGTGTCTTGTGTGAACTCTATGTTGAGTACCTAAGGACTTACACATCTCCCACCATTGAAATCCCTAGTTGAAATATTTTTTGTTACTATTAATTTTTTTAAATGCCACATGTCAACTCTAGGTGGACATTGAAATATTTTATTTATGGTCAACATTGAATTTATTTTTTATATTAATATTTTTTTAAATGCCACATGTCAACTCTACATTGAGAATGGAAGGATTACATATCTTTGTCATATTGGACTATACAAAGAACCTTTCCACCTAACAACAAAATAATTTGCATAAATATACAACCATTAGAGAATGATTTATTTAACAACTAAATGGTTACAATACATTACATAGTCTTTGTTCTTTCAATAACAATGTTAAATAGGAGCATAAGGATTCTAGAAAATTTTTGGAAGCATAACCCTAAGTTAAAACTTATACTCTATTTTTGTCCAACCCTAGCACTCACTCAATATGGATAACGAAAATCTAAACCATTTATGGTTTTCTAATTGGCCAACTATTATTTCTTAACATTCATGATCTACCAATTCTTATCATTTTTTCTTTGCTACTACTCAACATTTATTCCCTTCTACTGATATTCCCTGCTATAGCTCTACATTTATTCCCTACTCCACTACAAAATTGCAACGTGGCGTATGAAACACCTATCCCAACATTATCCCACTTTTCATATACCTTACAGAGTATAAGGGAGAATGCATCAAACTACAAGCCAATTTCTAGGGGCCATAAGGCCCATAGACTCATACCACCATTTCAATTAAACTATATTCACATGTTTCATCAATGCATATGCAAAATTGTGTAAAGTGTTGAATCACTTGTGTGCATCTTTCTTAAAAATTGAGGGTTGATGACCCGAGGTTCATTTAGAGTTGACCAACAAAAACTCCAAGGCATCAACACATCAATCCTCAACCAAAGACTAAGGAAGGTTTCACCCGAGATCCCATGAGAATAGCATAGACCATCTACTCTTGTGTCGGTCATGAAGGGTTAAATTACACATGGAATCCACTCATGCTCGCATTCATATATTCCATTACAACATAATTAAAGATTAAGAGCATGTAGCATTAACACATAGCTCATTGAACACATAATCAATAGAGTAGAGGACAAGAATAGATTGTAAGGCCCTCTATTTAAAGGCCTCAAAAATATAAATACCTCCTACTGTAATGATTGTGATTTAGTTCATGATTTTGTTTTTAAAAGGAATAACTTGTAAATAGACAACATAATAAAAATGTCATAATAACAACAAAAACATAATAACAATAAATCAACTTGTAAAATACATACCTCGACCTGCAGGTTGATTGATTTAGCCCCTTTCATGTTTGTTTTTTTTCTTGATCAAACTACCCGAAACTGCCCAAACTGACTATTTACTTCCCATCCAACTAAGAAAAACCTGTTCGGCTCCCTATCTCCAAGAATCCTTGTGGTTTATTGGCCCCCGAGCCCAAAATTCCTAGCAACAACAATGCCCCTATAAAAGTTCCACAAAACAATATATGTCCTCCAATCTCCTCCTTCTTCCCTCTCTCTTTCAGAATTTTCTCATTGCCTTCTTCTTCCAAAATTTTCACCAAAAGAAAGACCCCCTTCCAAGTCCTCTCCCCTCTTCCTTATCCTCCTCTCTCGAATCCCCCCACTCATTCAATTCCCCAACTACCTTATCCCCTCATTAATTCCCTCACCTACCATAAATAATAAAATAGTAAAAATATTCATTGTATTTATTTTAATAATTAATTAATTTAACTTAACAAACTATGCTCAATAAAAAAAATCAATTGGGTTGTTACATACACTCACCCTTCAAGAAAATCCGTCCCAATGTTAGAGTAATTTACAATACATGGTTAATGATACATGATTCATACATCCATATCAGATAAATAACATCATCAATTTACAATACTAGTGTACATGTACAAGGCATGCATGTGTAGCTAGCACATACAAGACTGACACATGTACTAATGACAATAATTATCACACCTAAAAATATTCTTGTATGCATCCAATCCAATCAACAATACCATTCATTTCATAAATAATAGTAAACCATTTAAAATGTTCACAAAATCCCTCAATTATAATAATTTATCACAAACAACATTCACTCAGATAATTGTAGTTGAGTTAAGCAAATATAAATACACACACACACACACACACACACATACATATTTCAACAAGAGGAAATCAAGAAATTCTACTATAAGGTGAAAACTCTACACACTCTCAACTACTTCTATTCATCATTCCTCCATGACCTACTTCCATCTTCCATCCCTATCCTTCATCTGTTGGACAATCTTGGAGCATCAACTATATTGACCTAACTCCAGATAGAACCTGTAAGCGGAAGTGTCAACTCTCTTGACCAAGATTCCCTAGCAGGAAACTAACAGTCATCATCACATGTCTAGGGGAGCATAAGCTAACATCATTCTCCCATGACTCCAGGTTTAAGAGGATACACGGTGATAAATGCCTCCACCCATCATAATAGAACTAGGGTGAACACCCTACCATGGACCATACAGTGGCACTATGTTGCTTGGAATTTTGTCATCATATATTCATTTTCAAGCAGTCTCACCACCTGGAAAACCTACACTTGTCCACATATCATAGAAATGAATTTGAACCAACGTAATTTCACATACAAATATTCATACCATACTATATCTCGACTGATGTTCACGACATCAACCTTTTAGTATCATTATCCTTTGGCTATTTCATAGCCCATTGACCTGCAGATTAATCTATAACACAAAATCATACATATCCATGCATTATCATAATGTAAATGGATTTAATCATATCCTCAATTTGGTATCCACGTACAAACAACTTTAAATGTCAAAATTTTCAAGTTAGAAATATATTGCATAATATCCATCATAATTCAAATAATGATAAACATTCATAGAATTGACATTCAGATAGGTCCATATGTCTTAAAATTTCAAGTGTATCATTAATAGTTTCACAGTTAATAGAAAATAAAATATGGTCCTAAGTAATTCTAGCTATCTAAGTCAAAAGGTGACATTACATACACCCAACCTTCGGAAAACATATTCTTGAGGTGGTAAAAAAAGTGAGGGATGATCTCATTGTAAGGTCTCTGCATCCTCCCAAGTAGCAGATCCTGGGCTATAGTTGTCCCACTAGACCTTAAGCTGGTATACTAGATGATTCCTGAGTTGTCGGACCTTATGGTCCAATATGGGTAACGGTTCGACCATGAGGGTTCTCGCGTCTGATAATTGCAATTCCTTCCAATTCGGTTTATGACATTCGTCAACAACATAATGATGTAGAAAAAATACATGAAAACAATTATGAGTTTTATGCAAGTGGGGTGGTAGTACAAGAGGATATGCAATGGGTCCAATTATCTCTTCGATTTTGAACGATCCTATAAATTGAGGCGACAATTTCATCCCCTTCCCAAACTGAATGGTACTCTTATTATGCCTGATACGAATGAAAACTTGAGCTCCCATTTTATAACTTCGTTCATTCCTATGTGCATCAACCTAAATTTTATGTCTATCTTGTGCTTCCTTTAGTCATTGCCTAATCTAAATCACTTGTTCCTCCATCTCTTGAATCAATTTTGGCCCAAATGACACTCAGTCTTCTAACCTTTCCCAACTCAATGGTGTCCTGCATGGACTTCCATACAGAGCTTCATAGGGTGGAATTCCAATGGAGATATGAAAATTGTTATTGTAGGTGAACTATACCAAAGATATGTACTTATCCTAATGGGTTTGATTATCCATAACATACATCCTAAGCATGTCTTCCATAACCTGATTTACTCTCTCAGTTTTTCCATCTATTTCAGGATGACATGTTGTGCTCAAGTTCATCTGAGTTCCCAGTGATGACTGCAAACTTTTCCAAAACCTATATGTGAATCGGGAGTCCCTATCTGAAACAATCTTCTTGGGTAACCCATACAGAAGGATGACCTCACTTATAAACACACATGCCACATTAGTGACATCATAAGTGTCTCTAACCGTAATAAAATGAGCACTCTTGGTCAACTTATCAACTATGACAAGAATGGCATTCTGTCTGTGCGATGTGAGCGGAAATCCCATAACAAAATCCATAGAAATGACTTCCCACTTGGACATAGGAACAACATGCAGTTGTAGGAGACCTGTCGGGTGGCGGTGGTCAGCCTTCACTTATTGACACTCTAGGAACTTGGCGATGAAATGGACTACATCACTCTTCATTCCTACCCAGAAGAAAAGATGATTCATGTCTGCGTACATTTTCTTCACACCCGAATGTGCACAATAAAGTTCTCTATGGGCTTACTAGGGTATGATGCTTCGAATATCCCCATCCTCAGGGATGTACATCCTTCCTTGATATCTTAATAATCCATCTGCTTCTAGGATATATCCTTCATACTTTGGATCTAATTTCCTCCCACTTTGGAGGGTTGACGTAACCTTTAAATACCAACTATCTCCAAGAATTTTCCCCAACACATGCTCTCTCAGATTAAATTTTAAGGGTACCACAGAGAAGACACGTGGTCTCTTTCTCAAGGCATCCACGACCACATTATCCTTTCCCTTGATGTACAAAGTTCCAAAATTGTACTCACTCCATCGCCTCTACCTGTCGAATTGGCTTTGAGATCCCTTTGGGTGAAGAGATGCTTCAAGCTTTCATGGTCTATTTTGAGCTCAAAACTTTTCCCCACTAGATAATGCCTCCAAAGCTTCAGAGCTAGCATTATAGTTGCCAACTCTAAATCATAAGTAGCGTAAATATCCTCATGTTGCTTCAATGTTATTGCCACATACACTATCACTCCCCCATCCTTCATTAACATGACCCCCAATCCTTGCTTCGAGGCATCTGTGCAGACTGTGAAGTCTTTTTCCATATCCGACACTCGTAGAATTGGTGCACTGGTTAGTAACTTCTTAAGCTTAATGAATTTAGTATCACATTCGTCTGTCCATTCATACCTGACCCCCTTGCGTTGCAAGGTGGTGATGGGTTTCGATATATTAGAGAACCCTTCCACAAACCTCCAATAATAACCAACTAGTCCCATGAAGCTTCTCACCTCATGAGCATTTTTTGGCACTGTGCATTCCATAACGACCTTCACCTTTTCTGGGTCCACCGAGATTCCTTCACCGGAAATGATATGCCCGAAATAGTGAATCTCTTTCTGGAAGAAAGAACACTTCGACAACTTGACATACAATTTATTCTCTCTAAGGCATGACAACACCACTCACAAGTGTTCCTCATGTTCTCTTTCGTTCTTGGAATAGATGAGGATATCATCCAGAAAGACCTATACAAAGCGGTCTAAGTACTTTCAAAATAGACCATTCATGAGGCTCATGAATACTACTAGCACATTAGTCAAACCAAAAGGTACTACAACAAACTCGTAATTCCCAAACTGAGTTCGGAAGGCAGTTTTAGGAATATCGCCTTCCTTAATCCTTAACTGGTGATACCCTGATCGCAGATCAATTTTTGAGAAAATTGTTGTTCATTTCATTAAATCAAAGAGATCATCTATTTGTGGCATTGGGTACCTATTTTTCAGTGTAGCATGGTTCAAGTCGCTGTAATATATACACAGTTGTAAGGAACCATCCTTCTTCTTGACAAAAATTACTGGTGCACCCCAAGGTGACACACTAGGCCTTATTAACCCTAATTCATGTATTTCCTTCAACTACATCTGCAACTCACAAAGTTCTGGTGCTGTCATCCTATATGGTGTCTTGGAAATTGGCTCGATGTCGGGTTCTAGCTCAATGGTAAAATCAAGCTCCCTCTCAGGAGGTAACCCAGGAAATTGTTTCGAAAAAACATCCTCAAACTCTGACAATACTGGATACTGATCCATCGAGGATCATTTCCCTTCATTCACTACTTCGAATACATATAATAGAAAACCTTGCCTCCTGCAACATTTAACCTTCAAGGTTGAGATAAAGCATAGAGACACCTTACTCCATACACTGTGGATATCTACTAAACTTCCATCATTGTCAACACAAACCACCCTTTTCGCAAAAAAATATACCATAGATCGATAGGATTCTAACCAATCCATTCCAATGATTAGGTCATACGTCCTTAGAGAAGTGAAGTACACCTTCAAACTAGTAGTACACACTCCCAGGTCTACTAGAAAATTATCGACGCTAGATCCTACCACTTTTTTTCCCCTAATCCATCTCGACTTTTTTAAATTCATCGTGCTCGTAGGATGCCAACCCACACTTTTCTAATGTACAAGGTGAAATGAAACTATCTCTAGCAGAGAATAAAATAAAATTTTAACATTGACATGATTTAGCATACCTGACGAATTGACCGCCATGGATTGATGTTTTTCCTGGCAATTATTAACCATTGCATAAATCTGGTGGATACTACTCGCTCTTCCCATCGAGGCATTTCCTTCTCTATGCACAAATCTTGATTGTGATTCTAGACAGTCACAGTGGTAATGGGTTCCTCCACACCCCCAACAAGTAACACGAGATTGAACCTGCACACTTCCCTCTGACGGTCTTTGAAATGAGTTCCTTCCCCTAGAACCTCTGCCCCTACTTTCCACTCCCTGAGAAGGTCGTGGACCTACCTGCATCATTGTCATTGAGTGGGATGCTCCAGTCGTTCCCATTCAAATACGTGTTTTAATTTCTCTAGGAGCGAATCTATTTCCATAAGGAGGTGGCCTAGAGCTTCCTCCCCTAGAGAAAGTCCTAGGCGAATTCCCCACGAATCCAGGATGTTGTGGAATGGTTGACCTCATACCTCCATTTAAGATCATATGCTCCTCCGCGTAATGAGAATTTTCAACTTCTTTAGCTGTTGACGATGGTTTTCACATCCATACCATGGCCCTTATCTTAGGTTTTAACCCATACACAAAATGTTCGTCTTGTCGTTGATCAATATCCATGTATGAGAGATATTTTACTAACCACATGAACCTGATCTCGTACTCTTCCATGGTCTTGTTTCCGTGAACTAGAGCATGAAATGATCCTACCCATTGTTCCTTGTATTAAGGAGGAAAATATTTCCTATGGAACCTTTCCTCAAAAGCTCTGATGAGACAGTGTTTGGGGTAAGGTGCAATTGCCTCTCCATATTACCCCACTAGTTCAATGAACTGTCCCTAAAATGAAAGATCAATATCTCTTCCTTTGATGTGGAATCATAGTCTCTTAAGGTGAAACATCGTGTCACTCCTTCCAACCATGCCTCTGTAATTTCAGTTTCACGACCCCCAACAAACTCTGGAAGTTTTATCTTCTATAGTTCTCTGGTGATGTCCCCTTGTGGAGGCCCTCCCTTTGAGTCCCTTGACGCTTTAGGTTTACCCACTCTAGATGGTGGGGGTTCCATTTCGACATATGATTACTGACATCCCTTTAATGTCTCATTAATATCCTCCAAGGAGTGCAAAATGAGAGCTAATTAATGTGATGGTGGTGGCAGTGTCAACGTTGGTGGTCCTTGCAATGATCCCCCTCGACCTCGATTTCCCAAAGTCCTAACCATTTTGAATAACTAAATTTGCATCAAACCAAATGCTTATCAGGGAAGAGTTTAAGGCATTCCACATTTTCTCAAACTTATACTTGCAAAAATAGGGTTAGGCATAAGTTATTTATAATTGTCTGTAAACAAAAATTACTCCTATAAGGTGTTATAGGATAAATTCGTGAGTGCGGACACAGACCAATCTCCCTAGATCCACCTGGATCTAGAACAAATCATGACAGAATACTACACTTTCCCTAGATCTAACCTATTGAATGAACTAAGAGATAAAAGGTCATGGGCTTACCTTTTGAACGCTTTCCTTTAGTCTCTGTTGTTCCAAGATTTTTGCTCCAATTCTCTTGTGCCGTCCGAATCAGAACGGAACAAACCAATCAAAGAAAAGGCAAATTAATATATTCAAAGGCTAGTCTATACATATGATCAAGGAATTATGTAATAAGATAATATCATCTTTATGGGAACGAGACATATTGCTGTATTATATTAATTGAAAGTGAAACTTACAACCTGAGCCTTGATGTCATAAGTCTCCTTTTGATGGCTCCTAGCTCTGACACACACACTTTCTCATGCATGAAGAAATTCAACCACTTGTGATGACCTTGATATTGTCTCTTGCTGCTGTAGCATCAGTCCTCCATACAGTCTTGCACTAGTTCTATAATCAATCTCTTGCTAGCTTGCTGCTTATTGAACTTTTTAACCATTTCCATGAGCAATCTCCTCAATATATAGGAAGAGATAGATTAGTTACTTGGATAGGGAATGATCCCAAAATATCTGGAAAGTCAGTACTTTGCCAACCATTCGAAAGCCAACTCACCCTTCTAGAAGATTCCTTCTAGAAGGATCGAGAACTTATCCATTTTCCTTCTTTAAAAACATGTTCTCACCCTAACCATGAGTACAGTGCGAGAAGTTCGCACCCTAGCTGAATGCAGCTTGCGAGAAACAGGCATTCTCGCAGGAGAGTATATATGCAGCCTGTGAACTATCTTTAAAATATGATTTCTGGAAGCTAATAAGTGTAACCTTTCTCAAGAAAATGTTCTTAGTAAGAGCTTGATATTCCATCATCATGACATTATCATTGCATCATCACA
>JZKD02S1886103.1:1134280-1152200 GCA_000966675.3 Picea glauca | reverse complement strand
GCCAACCATTCGAAAGCCAACTCACCCTTCTAGAAGATTCCTTCTAGAAGGATCGAGAACTTATCCATTTTCCTTCTTTAAAAACATGTTCGCACCCTAACCATGAGTACAGTGCAAGAAGTTTGCACCCTAGCTGAATGCATCCTGTGAGAAACAAGCATTCTCGCAGGAGAGTATATATGCAGCCTGCAAACTATCTTTAAAATATTATTTCTGGAAGCTGATAAGTGTAACCTTTCTCAAGAAAATGTTCTTAGTAAGAGCTTGATATTCCATCATCATGACATTATCATTGCATCATCACAATGACCAAAATTACGAATAACATAAGGTAAATGGATAAAGGTCGGGGTCGAAATCCTCTAAGCTTGGTGACTTCGTCGGGGTAAGCTGCTAACTTTCTTACCTTGCTAGCTATGCTAGCCATATAACACACTCGCTAATTATACTTGCTAATGTGCATCAAAACCCCTTTACTATCATTAAATCACTTATTAACCATTAATATGGTAAGGCCTTCTATTATACCTTAAGTATTCACCATACATGCTTATACAATTGTAATAATTACATTGCTTATTCACTATAACTCACATATACTCACACTAATACTATAATATTAAATATAATATAAGATAAATTGCACTATCACACATTATGTTTATCATCCTTCAGTCTATACATCACTAGGTCAAGGATATCTGAATAAGCATCCATTGTCAATTAAATTTTATTTTATTTTCAAGGTACTCAAATGTCTTGTTTTCCTTGTAAATTGAGCTAGTGTCACATTATGACCCTTTGGTGCATGTACCTCCCATTTACGACATGATTAAGTTTCAACTTGGTTTTCTGCATGGTTGGTCTCATGGGATTGATGGCATAGTCCTTATTATGCGAAAAAGAATAAAACCGATAATAATATAAAAACCATTTATATAATGTAAAAATAAGATAAAAAACTAAAATTTATACCTCATTACATAAGAGAAGCACCATTTTAACATTTTTAAGAACCCACTTTCTTATATGTGTGTGTGTGTGTGTGTGTGTGTGTGTGTGTGTTTAAAAGTAATATCACCTATTCAACCTATAAATACCAATATATTTTTGTTATTTTACTTAATCATTTTATGTATATAACATAAACTCCTTTTTTAATTTTTTTTACAATACATAAAACCATAATAAATAAAATAATAACTATTTACAGTTAAATTAAAATAATAATAATAATAATAATTAAAATCAAATCAAATAAACAAACAAATAAATGGAAATATAAAATACTTAAATAAATTATAGTAAAAATTATGCAAAACAATACGAGATCAACATAGGGCCTTGCATGGCCCATGTGCCCCTCCCTCCTTCCAACAACAAAAGATCAACACTAAAACCCCCCTCGATTTTCTCCCTCATTTCATTTGTTAGGTTTTTGGTTTATTCTTTTTGAGCATATGTGCATATGGGAGACCATTGTTTGAGCTTCAATCATATAAAATCCAAAGATTTATTTGTTGCTAGGGTTTTTATTTACAGTGGTCTTGCTGGTTCATTGGGGAGGGCATGGCCACCATGGGTTGGAGACCTAGCCAAACCAACGATGCATAGCGCATGGATCTGCGCCCTATGGGCTGTTCTCCTCATGGTGTGGCACTAGTGGGATTTTGCACTGCGTTGCTGAGATGAGTAGTGCACTTCTCCTTCATGGGATCTTCTTCAGAGATTCGATGGGATTCTGCATTGTGTTGCGGAGACGGGTACTGCACTGCCCCTTCGTGGGCTCTCTTCCTCATGGCTTGGGTACTTGATCTTGGTTGCGACTTGTGTTGTTGGATGTGCAGTGAAGAAAGGAAAGGCCTCTCATGGGCTCTCTTCCTCATGGCTTGGATGTTTGGTCATGGTTGCGACTTGTGTCGGTGGATGCACAGTGCAAAAAGGAAACACCCCTTGTGGGATCCTCCCTTGTGACTTAGCTCTTGGTTTCTAGGCTGGTGAAGGTTCTGGTGCATGTAAGTTAATGTACTTGTGGGCTCTCTCTCCATGTTGGGTTTATGCACTTGGTCTCAGACTGGGTGCTAGCTTGGATGCATAGTTCATGGTCTCTTTTCCCTTGTGGTCTCCCTCCTAGGTCCTTTTGTGTAGACTCTCGATGCTTTATGGTGTATGCTCAACTCTTGGTTGTAGGCTTGGAAATTGGGGCTCAATGGTAGTGTCTCATTAGTAAGTTGTTTGGTTAGTGTGGCCGAGGTTGCAAGTTCAATTATTGTTTGATGAAAACAATAATACTTGAGTAATATTTGGGTTAACATATGGCTTGGGATGGGATAATAAAGCCCACCATTTCTTTTTTAATATTTATATATACATATATTTTCTATATATATATATATATATATATTCTCTGTTTGCATATAACCCTTATAAGTATTTCCTCTTATTCTCTTGCAGGTAAGGTGATCGAGATGGATCTCGGTGGCCATATACCTTTTCCACCGAATCAACATTTTGAACCTGTGGTTTTGATAAACCATGACATTCACCCTTTTGGTAGGGAATGGAATGTAATGTCATCTTCATTTGTTAATTACAAATATCATGTAACGGTCTTATGTACATACCTACAACATAGTGTTAATGCACCAGATCTCATTAGAACTCCACAGTTAAGCGCGCTTGTGCTAGAGTAGTACTGGGATGTGTGACCGCTCGAGAATTCCTAGTATCTTACATGCCCATGGAATTTTATAAACTTACTCCAATTTATACCACATGTGTCATGGGATTTGTTCTCCTCCCACTCTATCATATATAATTGAGGTGAAGGAGTCCATTTAAGAATGCAATGGAGTGTTATGTAAATCTTCTTGTGAATAAAGTGTAGCCAACATCTCTTTCTTTTTAGAGATAAGCTACCCCATTTTTCTAGTTTGTGTTATATAGTGGTTTTCTATCTTATTCAGTAATAGAAGTTGGGTTTCACTATATTTTTGTGTTCTCTTCTATATTTTTGTGTATTTCATTGTTATATCTTGGTTATATTTCTGACATCATGTCATTCTCAAAATAATCTAGATTATTGGTATCAGAGCAGACTGCTCCTTGTCGTTTCTTAGAGCAAGTCCCCAATGAGGTCAAGGTAGAGAGAGTTGGGTCTCGAGTTAGTTTCGCTTGAGGGAAACTTCTCTCACCAGCCCAATCAACCTCCCATGGAAGAAGAAAAGAGAGATGAAAAATAAGTAGATCCTTTCAATATGTTGCTTGAGGAATCTCTCGTGCAACAGATGAACGAGATGATGGAAAACTTTTCTTAGGTCCTTCAAAGACTACTGATGGTGGCAGTTGAGGCATCTTCGATAAGAATCCATTTCTCAAGTGCAACACCCTTCAAGGTAGAAGTCAATTTTTATATCCTCTTATTTGAAGGCCAGATAGATGCAGATGCTCTAGAAAAATGGTTGAATCTTCTAGAAGGTTATTACTCTGTCCAAAAAAATCCCGACAGTGAAAATATCGCCTTTGTGCTCCTTAAATACCTTCCCCATGTCAAAGCTTGGTGGGAAGGTTATTGGGAGAGGTACACCACAGATGAATCTACACTATTTGGGAGAGACCCCACTTGGGAAGCCTTTGTAGATTCCTTAAAATAGGAGTTCTACCCTATCGAAAACTATGATGACCAATACATGATATGGACAACTCTACGTCAGAAAAGAGATCAGGCGGTGTTGGAGTACACCAACATATTTCATACCTTGTGCTCAAAGATGGGTATCAAAGACTCCGAGTGACACCTGGTTTTGAAGCATCACAGTGGTCTACACAGGTACATCCAAACAAAGATGGATTTTCTGAACATCTCCTCATTGGGATTTGCTTATCGGTATGCAGTCAAAATTGAGCAGAAATTCAAGAAATAGAGTAAGTGGTAGAAGCATTGCAAAGGAAACTCTAACTGACATAATGAAGGACAGAGAAAGGAATTCCAACCTCAATAGAGCCAGCTCCAGATGCATGGAAATAAGGTTAACTGGAAGTCTAAGAAAGACACCGAAAAGTGGTGTGAGTTCCACAATAGCCCTTGGCATAACACTGATGAATTTCGCTCAATACAGTCATTGGTGGCCAAGCACAAAGATAAATATCCAAAACCCGACTTGGATCCTGATTCAAAAAATGATAATAGGACACATATCATTGATGCATAACCCACTATTATTGTCGCAACTACAACAATCCAACCAGAAGAGGATCCCGAGGAAGGGGAGCGACTCTTCCATTAAAAAATGTGGGTGAAGGGGACCCCACTACATTTTATTGTTGATAGCGGAAACCAAAATAACACAATCTCAACAGAGGTTGTCAAGTAGTTGGATTTTCCAACAACGCCACACCTGCAACCATACAACATCGAGTGGCTTCACTAGGGTCAAGATCTTTGTGTCAGCCAACAATGTCGCATGTCCTACAACATCAAACCCTTTAAGGCTGAGGTATTATATGATGTTTCCCCACTAGAAGTCTATGATTCTCTATTAGGACAACCATCTATTTGGAGGCGTCATTATATTTATGAGTCTCGACCTCGAAGCATCATTGTTACTCTTGGGGGTCAACTGTATAGGATACCAGAGGTAGTTTCAACTATTGTCCCACCAAAACAATGCCACAAAGTAATATTTCATACTGCAAAGTTTATCCTCTTCACAATGTTATCATAAGGTGAACATGAGTACACTTCAGCCTTAGCCCAAGACATTTCTATCCAACAGAAGAATATTGACAAGATTGTAGAAGAGTACCAAGATGTTCTTGTTGCACCTACGGGGGTGCCTCCACACTATCTAGTCAAACAAGGTTATAAAAAAACCCTTCATACTCTTCATGTTGCATCTTCACCGACAAAGTCCTTGCACACTCATGTAGATCATGTAACTAGATTGGTTGAACTGATTCAACCCTTCCAACAACAGGTTCATGATAGCCTTCAATAAGCTAAGCATGACAACTTCTTCAGCAAGGCAAGCAACACACCAAACTTCAGATTTAGAAGAAGTCTCTCCGTCTCCTAAGGGAACGTGACACAATGGGGACCATTTATTCCTAAGGGGGGAGGAATGATCTAGATGGATCTCGGTGGCCATCCAACTTTTCGACTGAATCACCATTTTGAGCCTGTGGTTTTCATAAACCATGACATTCACCCTTTTGGTGGGGAATGGAATGTGATGTCATCTTCATTTGTTAATTACAAAAATCATGTAATGGTATTATGTACATGCCTACAACATAGCATTAATGCATGAGATCCCATTAGAAATATGCAGTTAAGCACACTCAAGCTAGAGTAGTACTGAGATGGGTGACCGCCCGAGAAGTCCTAGTATTTTACATGCCTATGGCATTTTATAAACTTTCTCTAATTTATCCCACATGCATCATAGGATTTGTTCTCCTCTCACTCTCTCATATATAATTGAGGTGAAGGAGGCCCTTTAAGCATGGAATGGAGTGTGATGTAAAGCTTCTTGTGAATGAAGTGTAGACAACATCTCTTTCTTTTTAGATATAAGCTACCCCATTTTTCCAGTTTGTGTTCTATAGTGGTTTTCTATCTTATTCAGTAATAGAAGTTGGGTTTCACTATATTTTTTTGTTCTCTTCTATATTTTTGTGTATTTCATTGTTATATCTCAGTTATATTTCCGCCTTCATGTCGTTCTCAAAATAATCCAGATCATGAGGATTATTACAGGTACATGGGTTGGATCAGTGGGACAAGGAACATGTGGACATGGGACTAGAAGAGGTGTGGTAGGGTTTTTTCCTTGCTGCACTGACCCTCTTCTCCAATACTTTTATGGGTAGTTTCCTTAGGGTTCCTGGGTCATTTATGGGTTATTTATGGTTTATTTAAGGGATGTAAATAGATGGTAGCTGCATGTCCAAGGTTTCATGTTTTTTTTTCCATGGTTGTAGTTGGGTAAGCCCTAGGTTTCAGTTTTGAAACCGGGTTATGATACCATTTGTAAGGCCTTCTATTTCAAGGCCTCAAAAGTATAAATACCTCCTACTATAATGACTGCAATTCAGTTCATGATTTTATTTTTACAAGGAATAAATGATAAATAAACAACATAATAACAACATATCAACTAGTAAAATACATACCCCGACCTACAGGTTTGTTGATTTAGCCCCTTTCGCGTTTGTTCTTGTTCTTTCCCAAACTACCCAAAACTGCCCAAACTGAATATTTACCTCCCAGCCAACTAGGAACAACCTCTTTGATTCCCAAGCTCCAGGAATCCTTGCAGTTTCCTACCCCTTTAGCCCAAAGTTCCCAGCAACAATAGTGCCCCTGTAAAACTTCCCCAAAACAATCTTTGTCCTCCAATCTTCTCCTCCTTCTTCACTCTCTCTTTCAAAATTTCCTCCTTGCCTTCTTCTTCCATAATTTTACCCAAAGGAAAGAACCCCTTCCAATTCCTCTACCCTCTTCCTTATCCTCCTCTCTCGAATCCCCCCCCTCATTCAATTCCCCAACTTCCTTATCTCCTCATTAATTCCCTCAGCTACCATAAATAATAAAATAGTAAAAAGATTCATTGTATTTATTTTAATAATTAATTAATTAATTTAACTTAACAAACCATGCTTAATAAAAAAATCAATTGGGCTATTACATAGATGCAACTTGTATTTTATTCATTCAAATAGTGATATACATGGACCAAGAGACTTGTCATTTATCATAAACAACACCATGTGCTCTCATACATTCTCATAGTATTTCATTAGAAGGCGTCATGTGCTTTCTTTCAAACTCTACATGAACTACAAAACCATATTCACAAACATACTCTTACAAAACATAGCCAGACTCAACTCTCAACCGAGAGCATTCATAGTGAACCCATTGAATGAACAAAAATCAACAAAATAAACAATAGAAACAATAACATCCTATGTGTCATCCATTATTCCTTTTGGTTTTTTTCTTTGTTTTGGTGCTCTGGCACTTTTAGCTCTACTTCGCTCGCTCTGTTGACTGTCAACCTCACACACTTCTACCACTTGTATGCAGTCCATGTAGCCTCTTTGGAGTCATGATAGTCTTAACTAACTTTCCAACTCATCCCTTAACTGCTCCATGATCTCTCTTTCTTCTTGATTTAATCATTTGAGGAAATTTCCCAAATATCCTCTTTTAGATTCCGATGTGCATGCAATATATTCTTGATTTCTGGAAGACATAGTAGAACTTCTAGTTAGAACGCAAACCTTATTTCATTCCTTGTGCAATTTTTTTTGTGCGCACAAAAAATTGTGGTGCGTGCATTTTTGCGTGTGCACAAAAATTGCGGCACGTGCATTTTTGCGTGCACACAATAATTTAGCCAACACATTTGTGCGTGCATGAAATATTTACCCCAAAATTTTGGGTGCGAACAGGCCCCCACCACTATTACTTGAATCATCCTAGAGCCATTTTACTTGCTTATGGTGTGACAACTACCACAGAAGGAATTGTCTTCATGAATTCATAAAGGAAATCCTTGAACCGATTATCAAATTCATTGAGGGTGGAATGTAGTTGTGAAGTGAGATGAATGACTTCATCTGCATTAGTCATTGTAACCTATGAATATTTCAGATCCATAGTCTCCATCTTCTTGATCATGGTGGAAACGAAAACCTGTGCGATTGTCAACTGAGTATAAAATATTTGGGCCTTATCAGTTGCATTGTTTTCAAACTCTGAAATTGTTTGTTTCTCCACTAGTGATGTAGTGATTTCCTTAGTCTTGGTAGTGATGGTTGTCATTGCATCTTGGATCTCCTAGAGGTAAATAATACAAACTGATATTTTGTTGAATGACATTTTCCTCCACCACATGAACCCTGTTGTTGAGGAAAAGATATGAATTGATCTTACTCAAGCATTTTCATAATTTACTTGGCTAAAGTAAAGTAGCTGGGAATATCACCCTACGTTTATATCCAACAAAAATATGTTTCCTAACTCACAAGTATTAATTACAAGTGCTTAGGCTAGATTTTTTATCAACAAAAGCTTGCTGGAAATTCACTTTTTATGTATTTTTTTGAAAATATCAGTTGCTGAAATAAATGTAAGAACATAAGTAAAGACACAAAGATCATAATCAATATATATGATACATAAATCAATCCTTTATTTCATTCCAATTCATAAAAGAGTCATTGTCTTTACAAAACTTCACACAAAATTCTTAGACCGAAGTCAAACGTAGAAATCCCCAATGGAACATACAAAAGGACCTCTGACAGAAAACCAAAAATGAACTCTAAAATATGGATCATATTGCCACATATTGCTTCCCACTCAACTCTGCACAATAACCTTTATCGGTCATGAAATTTAATTCACAAACAAACAAGCCTACATAGACTATCAAAGATAGATCAACACCTCTGACGAACAAGTGTCTGTATGATTTGATTTATCCCTGAATATTGTTGTCTACAATAATACCATGCTATCACAAAACATAATTAGTCTATGATGAATATATGAATGAATGAAAACTAAACTATCTCAACACAACTCAAAGAGCAAACCTTAGCATGCTTTGTTCTTCAATCCTCCTTTGTTCCTCCCCTTAGTTCAGTTTTTAAAAATTTAGAATTTGTTAGAGTAGCTGAACTAACTTATTAGTTAAGCTAACATAAGGCTTTAACTAAATTTAGTTAAGGAAGGGGGGAAAAGGAATAATCATAATAGGGTCATAATTAAATAATAACTAATAGGTGGGACCCCCTTGTGACTCCTTTAGTGATAAAAATCATCACATCATAACATATTCCATTTGTTAATCAAACACACCCGTTGTGCCACCCTTCAAAACATCTTTTCCTTTGACAATTTTAGCTCATAAAACTTGAAAATATTTCAAATTAATACTCATGTATCCAGAATAAAACATGTTGTCCAAAATCCATGGAGTTCACTGTCATAAAACAACAAATAACATAAAAATTAAAACCCATATTTTCCAGTCTGTGAAGCAACCCTTCCTTGGTTACTACTGCCACCTATTGATTTCCCTGAAATTTCCTTGAGTTGGGAAGAGCCTTTAGGCTTTATATCACTGATCACATGGGAAGAATCATCCCTTAGAGGCATCCGTGAAGACACAGATTTGTCAGAGTCATCATAGGGTGAGGAAGGGGCAGTGGCGGCTTCATTCTTCAATCTCTTACTGGCGTGGGAATATTTCACTGGCGAATGGTTAGGGGAATGTTGGACAATGGGGTTTAAAGGTGGAGGAGCAAGAAAAAATACGTTTGGCTAGCCACGGTGCTGGGAGACTCTGGGTGAACAATCTCCTGCCACCCATCATTTTCCAGGACTTCAGGCTGTAAAGAGACATGAGGAGGCATAGGTATATCGAGGGCTTGAGGGGCTTGGAAGAGAGGCCTCTCAGGCCTTGGTTGGACTATTCCCTATCCAATCCAATTAAAGAATCCACCATGAAACAATTGGCCAAGCTCCTTAGAATCAACATCAAAATGTATTGAGAACCTAGGCCTCCTTGGGCCTCGGTTCCAGTTACCTCTTCCTCTGTTTCCTTGACCATGGCTTCCCCGACTGAAAATACTCATCCTGCATATGTTAACAATTAGCAAATAGTCTTTTAAATAACCATGCATGGAAACTCCTTAAAAACACAAAATAGATTTGTCTCAGAATGTATCTGTCTCATGCAATCTAATCCATACAAATTGTTCTAATGTTAATCAATGAGCAAGGGGGTGGAAAAATGTTTAGGGATACATGAGGGGTTTGTAATTAGTGAAAACATGATATAATGAAAGGGGAGAGATATGGTCACTGCTCAATGATAACAACAATCAACTATAAGAAAACCAATAAACCTCACTGCAATCCACACAAAATTCTCCCACTTTTATCCAATCTAATCCAGAATTTTCCTTAGCTATGACCAATATGAGAACAGGGGGTGAACAAAATGAATATGGGATATGTGAGGGGTTTATAATTAGCGGAAAATGAGATAATGAGGGGGGATAAATGTTTACTTTTCGTGAGATTAATCAAGCAATCCATAACATATTTTGCAGTAAGAAAAAAAAATGCATCAGCCAACAATCAGATGACTGAGTAATAACTCCTATGTAGTTGTTTACTTTCAGTTTCGATTAATATCCAACACAATGTCATTACAAAACAAAATTACTTCACACAATTTGTAAGAGGTTCTGTTCCTTTTATTCGTACATTCTGTATGTTATAAAATCAACAACAACACTCAATCGGTAACCATTAACATCCACCATTGCCATACATTTCCCTAATCCATGTCTATATTTGAAAGTAGTGTTTACAAAAAAAAATAATGAAGTCTCTTCTTCTGTTAATAGAGTCAATCAAGGTCTGTAATGATATTCATTCCCATACATATATATGCAGTAGAAATATCAAAATAAATCAATACCTCACATGCCAGGCCTGAAAAGGCCATTGACTATAACCAATAGTCATCATTTAGACACAGGCTATGTAGAAGCAAATTTTTGAAACCATGTAACCATGCCACTGTAAAACAAGTATCTCAGTGTGACTTAAAACTGAGACAAACATCCCACACAACTGTCATAAATAGTGATCAATTTAAAAAAATACAAACACATTTAGAATTTAGGGGGTATTACTGGGCATACAAAACAAGCCATCCATATTATATGTGGTGCACAACTGAGATAATTTCATAGTGTAATAATTCCCATACCCACACAAAAATATATAACCATGATATAACTCAAAACCTCATTTCGGGCCATTTATTAAGTCGCCTGTGAGTGACTAGGCCACGCACATTCAAGTGTATTCTACCAGTGACACAAGATGTAGTAGAAATATCCAATCCAATCTTCTAATTCTCAAAACAACATCTACAGGACACGACATGTTTGAACAACACCAAACCCCTGTGACCAATTCCAACCATTATATAAACATCATAAGCACCACTCTAGCGGTTGTATAATAGTCAACAATTTGGCACTGTGGTAAGGGAAACAATCGACCAAAGAACTGTGATAACGGTGTATACCCATGAACCAAAAAAAAAACAACAGAGGCCCTTCCATAACAAAAAAAACCGATTCTTTGAAAACAGGTTGGCGACTGTGAACCTTTAGAAGTGCAATTGGCAATGTGGGGCTCATGCCATTTTCATAGAGGTATTAGCCAAAATCCATACTAACACGACTACTATACGAATAACGGGTGAGCCCACATTCGATGTAACAGGCCACAATAATATTAACATGCTCGACAGACTTCTTATGCAGCTCCAGTCTGGAGGGTTTGAGGGTTTGCATAGTAGCCATCACAGGAGGGAGGGGGCACCGACAATGGTGGAACTTTGAGGCTAAAGGCACACACTCAAGGAGGACCATGATGCTCATGAACAAGAAACATTTCCTTGAAAGAGTTGAACAGGGTTCTAGTTAAACCCAGGAACCTTGAAGACAATCATCCAATCATCTTTTTTAAGAAAAAAATTTAACAAACCGCAATGGTAACAGAAGATATCACCCAGGAATACCACCAAATATGATGAACACACAACAATTATATGCAGAACCATCATTTTTTCCATTCAAATCTGAAACCACACAGTTGCAACACTCAGGACAACACAAACCCATACAACTAAGCCAAAAACATTTCATAACCAGAGTGAAGTAAAAAATGGCTAAAAGAGACATACCTTTCAATCGAAAACCTTAAGGCAAGAAGCGGCCGAGCAGTTTCACCCTGCTGAAAATATTGGGCGTGAAAACAACAACCCATATCAAACAATAGTCTGATTAGGGTGGCGACCAACAGGCAGGGTAAAGGTGATGTGCAGTAAATGCACGTCGCCTCCACCTATATCACATTTACTCCATAGTACATGCCAACGAGCCCTCATTAACACCATTAATCAACCAATGCATCGAGAATATCAACTCATTAAGACATAGCATAATCCCAGTTCCACACTCAACCATTTGTTTCGTTACCTTGCCACATGCGCCACCCATGCTATATTTCAAATGAATCTCTTGAGCGCTATACAACATAACCATCACCAATAGCACAACCACCATAAAAATTGCAAATTCATTACTTCCATAAGCCACCAAGGTTTATAACATATGCATATCAACTATCGATTGCATCAATCAATGCATAACCATGTATTATCACTTGCCAAGAATGCGCCACCAAAACTTCCACAATATGCATATCAAATTTAACATTTTTTTTTAAATGCCATTTTCTTGTTAGCTAGGACTTAACCACCATCAACAAGTATTTCATTTAACCAGTATCACAAAGCTAGTTCTTTTTTTCTTTTCTTCTTAGATACATTTTTTACTTTTCCTCAAAATGTTCTTCTGCAATTATTACTAACATTTTTGTTGTACAGTTGCAAGAAGAAAAAATATCGTGAATGAATAGCAGGTTGTAGTATCATGAAGGAACAACATCTCAAAGCTTAATTGATATCAATGACAACCATATTCTCATCAACCAAGTAAAACTTTGTAGCACATCCTCATGACATTGAAAATGATCAGAACTAATTTTCAAAATTTCAAGGGGGTCCCACCTACTAGCATTATTTAGTATTATATAATAATAGGCTTTAGAAACACTTTGCAAGAAAAATTTACGTTGACATTTTTAATCGTCAACAAACTAGCGACTCCATAGGGAAATTTGTTTTTAATAGATTGGAACTCAGAAATCATGGTTTCACAGACCAAGGATAGTAATCTCAAGACGACGTAACTCAAATGATTATGCAACAGGGGGAAGTGAGCGGATTTAATGGAAATATGTCTCCAGGAATTTAGAAATAACTCCTAAAAAATGTTAGGTATGAGGGGTTTTACCACTGCATGCATAATCATTTGCCTTTAATGTGATCTTAACTTGAAATGGGGGGCTTAGAGATTTCCTCTTAAGATCTCAATCGATGAATAAATGGCAAGAAGAAGTGGGAAACAACCAACTCTTTATATGACAACAATGAAAAATAAAATAAAATAGCAATTTCCAAGGGTCCGTTAGAGACAACATCATAACAACTGTGCAATCTTGATTATTGTATCTAAAAATGCATGCAAAAGTGTCACTGTGGAAAAAGTGATCCAACATCCTTAATCAACCACTCTAAAAGATGGTATGGACCAAAAATCTAAAAAATGATAAATACAAAAAACCCAATAGAAATAATAATGCAGAAATCAAAACAGCAGCAGTAAAGATAGAACCATTCAGAAAGCAGAAAATAAAATTCAACTCAGAAAATAGAAATCAAAGTGTTGTAAATTAGAAAAGGAGCACAAAATTGGGAAGCAGAGCTAAACTACTAGTATACAGAAGAATACCATTAGCAAAAGATCTTCACGCTGTCCCCTCACAATATTTCAAACGAGGACTACTAATGGTGTGGGAAAACCATTGTCTCTATAATTCCTTTAAAGTTTATGAGCTAGTGTCCAAGACAAAAGTAATTTGGAAATGGACTAACACTTGAAATTCTGATGTAGCTATCATTCCTTTGACATATATGATTAAATCATCAAGATAAGCATGGAGACTGACGAATTCATCGAATGTTGTGTGTATAGGTCGTTTGAAGGCGATACTTGTATCAAATAAGCCAGAGGGTAGGAAATTGTAAGACATAGTATCATGATTAGTAATGAAAGTGGTTTTGTGATAATTTTCTCCTTCCAACTTGATTTTACTGTAACCAAAGAAACTTTCAAGTAAGGGCTCCAAGCATAACTCTACGATATGTTGCTGAAACATTTAGATATTTAGAGGAGGGAAAGGATTTCCTATAATTGCTTGCCTGAACATTCGAATACTAGTGCAGGTCCTAAAATTATCAGGGGTCTTCAAAGCAGGTTCACACTTGGAAACCCCTTCATGGTGGAATGAAAAAAACATTTCAATCCTTAAGAAATATCCCAACTCCCATTGAAAGGTTTCTTTCAGTGCAGAGTTAACAAGTCTATGTTTTTGCCTAGTTGTTTTCATAGTACGTTGAACAAGACCTGGATCAAAACCACGAAGATCCACCTTAAACCAAGAAAAAACCTTTTGAAGTCCACCAAGTAACCCAATAGACCTCATCTCTTCTTTATTAGGACCCTGGATATTTATTTTAACATTCATTGAATGTAATGTCCCCAAGGCCGAGCCTTGTTGTAAATCATGTCTATGAAGTATAAAGCTTGCATTATGAATTGTAATTATGTTTTATAGGCTAGTGATCCAAGTTTAAATAAGTTGGTGGGATTATGTGTTATTACACTGGAGAGCCTAAGTGTTAAGGTCGGGAGCCTGCTTTTGTATATGTAATCATGCAAAACATTAATAAAAATATAAACACCACTACGTGCAGACCGACCATGATGAATGAGTGATGGGGGACTAAGCTTCCACAGAGTGGGTAAGGGATTGGGGGCTGGACGGTTGGGAAGAGAGGCTAAGTGTTGAGCCTAGGGGGCTTAAGTCCTTGGGAATAATATTTTAATATTATTCCAAAAGCCATGTGAAATCTATGTTTTGTCCTAAGTTCCCGGGGAGGAACACATGCTAATGGAACGCATGCAGCTTCATGGGTGACATGTGTCAACCCAGGTGCATGTGATTTAACCCAGGAAATGAGCCGTGTTGGGGGTTCACTTCCCATTCTTTTCGAACACGGTTGCATCTGAGTGGGTTCATTCTCCATTCTATCGTTCGTTGTCTAAATTGTGTGGCCTCTGCGTCTGATCTCGACATATCACAAACAACACTTAAAACCAAAACCATGAGACCTCTATGATTGTTCAGTGTATACCCGTAAATTGCATCTGGTCTGTGCATTTGGCCTCCATCCTCAACCTCTGCATAATTTCCTGTCATGCATCCTATAACCGGTAAACCATGAGCTGATTTGTGTCTTCTATAGAACCCGACACCTGGATAATCGCTGGAGCATGCTGTGTTTTAGCGTCTGGTCATTGCCATTTGCAGGACTATGCACGTTTTCGGTTGTGGTCGTCATCCTGGCATCAACTGAGTGCTTGATGTTGTTTTGGTTTCCCTTACCTAGTCAGAATTGAGTCCAAGGGTGTGCTGAAGAAGTGGGTTGTCAGGCCCGTGGTAGAATAAGTCAGTTTTCAGGCCTGTGAGAAACTCCCTCCAGGTGAGAGAGTCTTCTGGGAAGTTGTTTTCTCCCAGAGAGAGTCCATCACCAGATTCAGATCTCTGAGAATTCGTGATCCGACCTATTTCCGAGGCCTAGAGAGGGAGGTGAAGCACCGATGGACTGTGCTTGTGAAGGTGTATACTCTGGGGTGGAATAGGCTTGTGGGGAATGAGATTCTATTAGTAGTGGGTGTAAGAAGGCATCCTGGGAAGAATCCTTTTGGTTATTCTGTGCATTTTTCCCTGTAACCTCAACCTACACTAGGATTCCTTGCCTTGGGTGGAGCTTAGTCCTAGTTTGAGGGTGACCTACTACTGAGAGTGATGAGCAACGTGGTCTAACACTAGGAGGTTCGTGGAAGGTCTGCACGAAGTTGGTGGAATTGCCACGGTTTCAAAGATAAGTATCAACTTATGCTTAATATTATGTTTTACATGCCTATGATGCTTATATGTATCATGTATTCTGTTGTGCATATGAATTACTATTAATGCCAGGGATTATTTATGTTAGCAGTAATATTGTGTTTACTCTGAGGTAAATGTGTTTAATTTGATTTAATTGCATGTTATTAATTAAGTATGAGAATGATTTTGTTCCGCACAATAGAGTTTGCCCGACCAGTGGGGTTGATGGCTGGGGGAATTACAATGAATATCTAGGTGTCTTAACTTTCATGGAGATGGCCTCAACCACCTTCAATTGTAACTCCTCTTCCTCCTATTTTTTTTTGTTGCCTCCAACACTCAAGGAAAACAAACTCTTGAGAGGAGTCAAGACTTCAGGAATGTTATTATTTTGTATAGATATAATATCCTCAGGCTTGAGAGGTTAATTTTCAATGACAACACAACTGCCTTCATTTTTAGGGATGGCCTTCCAGAATTCTTCATTTTCACAAATGTATGAATGATGTAGAGATTGGAAAGAACAATCAGGCTAGTGTGGCAAGAGTTATTGAGTAGGAGAGGCTGCGAAAACAAATAATCGATCATCTATAGAATTCAACTCCTTCCTAACATGAGTGATGTTAAAAGACAAAAGATTCGAAACAAGTGCCCAAACAGTTTGGGAATATTGTTCCATCAACTTGTTGCTAGGAGAGCATGTCTTACGTATCAGGTTCACAACAAGCTCAGAATTTTTGAAAACTGAAATGTGACCACAACCAAGATTAAGGGCACTCTCAATGCCTAACAACAAAGCTTCAAATTCAATGACATCGTTTGAGCAAGAAAACTCCAACCTGTATGACAAATTATGAATTTTTCCTACAAGGGAAACCAAGATAATACCAGCCCCATTACCCTCATTTGAATGTGAACCATCGAAGTGAATACGCCACAATTAATCCTCTAAATCAATTCTTTCCAGAGTAATATTATCCTCTTCAATGAATATGGAATACACTCCTAGGTCTTCTTCTATATAGTTTACACTAGATTGCGGAACACTCTCTATGTAGGGTGAAATTCTTCCTTCTCTAAGGACTATGATATTATTTCCATTCCGAGGAATGGATAAATGTGTCCCATCGAGCGAGAGGTATCCACCTGTTAGGGCTTTCCATTCTCTCCCCAAGATAATTGAATAATTTCTTACGGGCATATTGAGCACCTGAATGCTGAGGGTTGTCCTTATCTCAGGATGAGAGCATAAAACCAAGGTTACATCCTTAATCTTGCCTATGGTTGTTTGTTGTAGACTATTATAGGATAACATTCTTCTGGCATTTTCATTTGTACAATACAAGCCTAGTTCTTCCATAATAATCTTCGACATCACACTTGGGCCCGAGCCGCCATCAATGAGGCAACAATTGGCAATTTTATCCATGATCTTTATAGAAATAAAAAAAGGGGCTCTTTATACAGGGTATCTAAAATTATGTACACCTACTTTATTTACAGAAGAATCCTCTTCATCTACCTCTTCGGAAAGATTGGCTACAACAGAAGCTTTTCCTTCCATGAATTGTTTCAGATGCATCTATTTTTCAGGGACGACAACCATGTCTAAGAGGGTTGCATATGCCTTAATGTTGGCTAATCGATTTAGGATATTGTATTTGTAAGAGGGGGGAGAGGGAGTGATTCCTTGAATCTCAGTAATATTAGGGACCTCGGGTGCAACAACGGTTGAGAATGAACTCAGGCTAGAAGAACCGCGAGGGGGGTCGAATTTTCCTTTTGGGGCATAGGCTTTGTTTCTAGTGTTGATGACCATTGTTGGTCACTATAATTGCTTAATTAATTTTAAACAACCAAGTGAAACATAAATTATCAACCCAGGGAAGTCTTTTGTTTCAAAGATAGCCACGCACAGTATATGCTCAATTCCAAAAGCAACTTAGTGTTGTAGTAAAGAAATCTATACTAATTATACTTGCTTGAATGAACTGAAGTTCTGAATTAAATCACAAGAAAGTAACCTCCCTATTACAGTTCCTTAAAGATCAATCTAAGAATCCTGGATTACATTAAAATAATACTTGCAATGGGAAAGAACAACTATTCTGCAATCGGAGAATAGGACCCTTACTCTCAAACAGAGACTTCAGCATTAACACTCTTTTCATGAAAACAAATAATGCAGAAAACAATTAACTCTATCTAACAGAAAACAAAGCACTTAGTTCCTTTCTG
>JZKD02S1886103.1:1090395-1121773 GCA_000966675.3 Picea glauca | reverse complement strand
GATCTCTAACCCAGTCTCTCGTTAACACCAAGGAAAGTCTACAGAGAACAAGATGTTGGTTCTTTCCTTTCTGAGTAGGAACCCTTAATCCAATCCCTGGCTAACACACTTTCAAGGGTAAATGGAACCTACAGAAGACAAGGTGTTGTAGTCCCTTTATGTCTGAGCAGGAACACTTTAACCAAATCTCTAGCTAGCACACTTTCAGGGGTAAAGGAAATCTACAGAAGACAAGGTGTCATAGTCCCTTTCTGTCTGAGCAGGAACACTTTAACCAAATCTCTGGCTAGCACACTTGCAGGGGTAAAGGAATTCTATAGAGGACAAGGTGTTGTAGTCCCTTTCTGTCTGAGCAGGAACACTTTAACCAATTCTCTGGCTAGCACACATGCAACAGTAAATGAATTCTACAGAGGGTATGATGTTCCGATCCCTTTTTGTCTGAGGAAGGAACTTTGACCAATTCTCTGCTAGCCTCCCAAATCATCACACAAGATTAATAAAAAGAATTATAAATTCATTCAATAACCAAGACAGAGTCAGTGGTGTTTCAGCAAAGCATAATTCATTAAAACAATGTTTCAGCAAACGACAGTTAAACAAAACGTAAACAGAAATTATACTAACACACTTCTATCTAATGGGTGAATCTTGTGATGAAGGTGGGCCCTCCCTTCTCACAAGATTCCCCTGAACAAAAAGCTAGAGAAGGATACTCAAAGCAGTTTTATATTCATCTGTCAAAATATCATATTACAAGTTGAAAGAATAGAATACGTCCGCTTCTCTGGAGTTGCTTCAATGTTTCAAAACTTGGATCCTTTGAATGGTGATTTCCTCTGAATTTAAAGGGGAAATCCATTCGATACAATCATTACAAATCATATCTGAATCCTATCCTAAATCGGATCTTCTTTCTAAATCAGCATAGGATGTCCTATTCTCACGCAACCGAATGCTAATAGAGGCACTGAACGGTGTATTGCTGTTACGGCTGGTGTAACAGCTCCTTCTCATCGCTGCTGAGGCTGTTTCAACATCGCAATTCACGGGCTGTTTCAGCCACGTGAATTGCGCTCTTGACTGTGTCATCTTTGACTGCTAACTGTTTCAGCATTGTTGGTTCTGGCGGTCTCCTTCTGTGTTTCATCATTTGCAATTCTGAACTGTGTGATAGCTCTGTGTTTCACCATCTGCGTCCTCGATCTGTGTAGCAACTCCGTGTTTCATCATCTGCATCCTTGAGATGTGTAGCAGCTCCATGTTTCAGCATATGCGACCTTGGACTGTGTAGCAGCTCCGTGTTTCAGCATCAGTTCAACAACGACTTTGGATAGTTCTGTGTTTCAGCACCGACCTCAAAATGCTAATCTGCAGTTATGGACACTTATGCACTTCTAATCAATAGTTAAGTACGAGAGTGATGTAAAATATCATGCAAAACAGATTAAACGTATAGTAATGAGAAAGGACRTTGTATACCTTGGAATGATCAGATGAAATGATAATATAAGTCTAAATACAGGTGATCAAGGGTATAATGATGGCAAAAAGTATGGGCAAAAAGGGTACATTGTGTGGTCCTAACAACCATGACATCTTTTGGCTCGGAAAAATCTAGGACAACAATAGTAGCTTCTGGTCTTTTACCAAGTATCTTATCTTCGACACTCTTCCTTACCTCACATGTGGTTTCTTCGTGGTGTTCCTCGTAAAATTTACACCAACTCCAAGGTAGGATAGGCTTTGGCTGAAAATTATTTTCAACCAGACTTCTAAAAGGAAGGGAAGAAGAGGATGAAGCTCCAGGGGTGAGAGGGATGGCAGTACCTTTCCGCTCAAAAGATATCATACGGTTGTTCATATATTGTACTAGCTGTAAGAGAGAGGACATATCTGTCTATCTAACTGATTCTCCATGGGGTAGACCAATTCGTTCAATATGTTCCTCATACTCTGAGAAAGTATGTAGAGAGGAACCGAGATTATCAATGGCCTTTTATTCAATCCTATAATGGTAAGGAGATGACATTGCATTGTAGTAATGCATGAAGGCAACCTGGTTTTAAGGGAGCATAAGTTCTAGGATTTGATTATACAACTTGGTGAAATGCAGGTTGAAAGACCTGATGGTCTCACCATATTTGTAAGTGATGTTATTATACTCCCTTAACTTCTCAGCAGGGCTTTTGGATTGCGTGTAAGTGGATCAGAACCAATAAATCAACTCCTCCCAAGTAGACAGGATCTTAGGAGGGAGGTCAAAAAAGTCATCCGCAACCTTTCCTTCCAAGGAGTTGACAAACAAGCACATGCAAGTGTCATTGTCATTAGCCCCTATGTTATGACAAGCATTAGAAAATGCCACTAGGTGTTCATTAGTACTGATAGTGTTATTTTCTTAAAACTTAGGAAAATGTTCTTTAAACTTCGGAAGCGGGCGAGTAGTAGGTGCTAGGTTAAGAGGAGAGGACACATGCCATGGTGTGGTCATGGCATATTCTTCGAACTGAAAAAGGCCATATTTTTTAATGACTTTGGTCGGGTTTGTAGTGTATTGGACATGGATATGGTGGATGTACAAGCTACCAATCACTAATGATGATGAATATTGGGAATATGGAGCATTTCTGGTGCCACCAGAGCCACCGCTAGATGCCATTTAGTGGATGATAGATGAGGGAAAGAAAGACGAGCTGGACGAGTCAGATAAAGTTCTCCTTAGAGCACCTTGTTGGGCAGATAACACAATGTTTCTCCTTCTTATTTCAGCAATAGGATTGATTTCAGGTGGCAAGCCTCTTCTTCTTCTAGAAGCACAAGAATCTAAGGACATGAAAGAAAGGACAAAACTAAAGAAACAAAAGGTTATTGTTGATTTATGTGGGCTGCCTGTGTCTAGCTTCCAGTTTTTCTTAGACACTAATATCTCTTTCAATTGATGGCCAAAAACGGTTCAGCTCAACACATGTCCTAGCAGTGTCTAAAATAGTATGAAACAGGTTCATAGAAATGTTGGTCTGGTCATGGAGACCAAGCTCAAGACTGGGTTTCCTTGTGACAGGAATAGTCATTAATAGAAAACAATCCAAGAATCAAAAACAGAAAAAGAAAGATGTATCGATGAAAAATCGAGTATAAAAATTAACCGGAGAGATATCAAAGATCTCCCCAGTGGAGTCGCCAAATAAATGTTGAGGAAAAGATATGAATTGATCTTACTCAAGCATTTTCAGACTTTACTTGGATAAAGTAAAGTAGATGGGAATATCACCCTACGTTTATAGCCAACAAAATTATGTCTCCTAAATCACAAGTATTAATTTCAAGTTCTTAGGCTAGTTTTTTTATCAACAAAAGCTTGCTGGAAATTCACTTTTTATGTATTTTTTTGAAAATATCAGTTGTTGAAATAAATGTAAGAAAAAAAGTAAAGACACCAAGATCATAATCAAGATAGATGAGACATAAAGCAATCCTTTATTTCATTCCAATTCATCAAAGATTCATTGTCTTTACAAAACTTCACACAGAAGTCTTGGACCAAGGTCAAACTTAGAAACCCCCGATAGAACATACAAAAGGACCTCTGACAAAAAACCAAAACTGAACTCTAAAATATGGATGAGCTTGCCACAGATTGCTTCCCACTCGACTCTACACAATAGCCTTTATCAGTCATGAAAGTTAATTCACAAATAGATAAGCCTACAAATATTATCAAAGATAGATCAACACCTCTGAACAACAAGTGTCTGAATGATTTGATTTAGCCCTGAATATTGTTGTCTACAATAAGACCTTGCTATCACAAAAGAGAATTAGGCTATGATGAATATATGAATGAATGAAAACTGAACTATCTCAACACAACTCAAAGATCAAACCTTAGCATGATTTGTACTTCAATCCTCCTTTGTTCCTCCCCTCAGTTCAACTTTTAACAATTTAGAATTGGTTAGAGTAGTTGAACTAACTTATTAGTTAAGCTAACATAAGGATTTAACTAACTTTAGTTAAGGAAGGAGGGGAAAGTAATAATTATAATATGGTCACAATTAAATAATAATTAATAGGTGGGACCCACTTGTGACTCCTTTAGTGATAACAATCATCACATCATAACATAATCCATTTGTTAAGAAAACAAACCCCTTGTGCCACCCTTCAAAACATCTTTTCCTTTGAAAATTCTAGCTCATAAAAATTGAAAATATTTCAAATTAATACTCATGTATCTAGAATAAAACATGTTGTCCAAAATCCATGGAGTCCACTGTCATAAAACGACAAATAACATAAAAATTAAAACTCATATTTTCCATTCTATGAAGCAACCATTCCTTGCTTGGTGCTGTCACCTCTTCATTTCCCTGAAATTTCCTTGATCTGGTAGATCCTTTAGGATTTATCTCACTGATAACATGGGAACAATCATCCCTCCGATGCATCCATGAAGACATGGATTTTTTAGAGTCATTGAAGGGTGAGGAAGGGATAACGATGGCTTTTCCTTTATCTAATGCATGATGGGATTCAATCTTCAATCGCTTGCTCGCATGGGAAGATTGCACTGTCAAATGGTTAGGGGCATCTTGGACAATGGGGATTAAAGGTGGAGGAGCAGGAAAAGATAAGTTTGGCCAGCCCCGGTGTTGGGAGACTGATGGGTGAACAATCTCCTACCACCCATCATTTTCTGAGACTTCAGGTTGTAAAGAGACATGAGGAGGCACAGGTATACCGAGGGCTTGAGGGGCTTGGAAGGGAGGCCTCTCAAGACTCGGTTGGACTATTCCCTATCCAATCCAACTAAAGAATCCAACATGGAACAACTGGCCAAGATCCTCAGAATGAACATCAAAATGTATTGAGAACCTAGGCCTCCTTGGGCCTCAGTTCCAGTTACCTCTACCTCTGTTTCCTCGACCATGGCTTCCCTGACCGAAAAAAATCATCCTGCATATGTTAACAATTAACAAATAGTCTTTTAAATAACCATGCATGACAACTCCTTAAAAACAGGAAATATTTTTGGGTCAGAATGTATCAGGCTCACGCAATCCAATCCATACAAATTGTTCTAATGTTAATCAATGAGCAGGGGGGTGAAAAAATGTTCAGGGATACATGAGGGGTTTGTAATTAGAGAAAATATGATATAATGAAAGGGGAGAGATATGTTCACTTCTCAATGATAACAACAATCAACTGTAAGAAAACCAATAAACCTCACTGCAATCCACACAAAATTCTACCACTTTTATCCAATCTAACCCATAATTTTCCTTAGTTGTGATCAATATCAGAACAGGGAGTGAACAAAATGAATATGGGATATGTGAGGAGTTTATAATTAGAAGAAAATGAGATAATGAGTGGGGAAAAAACACTTACTGTTCATGAGATTAATCAAGCAATCCATAACATATTTTGCAGTAAAAAAAAATCCATCAACCAACAATCAAATGACTGAGTAATAATTCCTATGTATTTGTTTAATTTCAATGTCCTCTAATATCCAACATAGTTTCATTACAAAAAAAAAGTACTTCACACTATTTGTAAGAGGTTTTGTTCCTTTTATTCGTATGTTCTGCATGTTATAACAGTCAACAACAACACTCAATCTGTAACCATTAACATCCACCATTTCCATACATTTCCCTAATCCACGTCTATATTTGAAAGTAGTGTTTCCAAAATAATAATAATGAAGTCTCTTCTTCTGTTAATAGAGCCAATCAAAGTCTGTAATGATATTCTATCCCATACATATATATGCAGTAGAAAGATCAAAGTAAATCAATACCTCACATGCCACGCTTGAAATGGCCATTGAATATAACCAACAGTAATCATTTAGACATAGGCTATGCAGAAACAAATTTCTGAAACCATGTAACCATGCCACTGTAAAACAAGTATCTCATTGCAACTTAAAACTGAGCCAAACATCCCACACAACTGTCATAAACAATGATCAATTTACAAAAAGACAAATGCACTTAGAATTCAGGGGGTGTTACTGGGCATACAAAACAAGCCATCCATATTATATGTGGTGCACAACTGAGATAATTTCATAGTGTAATATTTCACATATCCACACAGCAACACATAACCACGATATAACTCAAAACCTCATTCCAGGCCATTTATTAAGTCGGCCATGAGTGACCAGGCCGCGCACATTCAAGTGTATTCTACAAACGACACAAGATGCAGTAGAAATATCCAATCCAATATTCTAATTCTCAAAACATCATCTACAGGACGCGACATTTGTGAACAATACCAAACCCCTATGACCAATGCCAACCATTATCTAAACATCATAAGAACCACTCTAACGACTGTATAATAGTCAACAATTCGGAACTGTGGTAAGAAAAACAATCGACCAAACAACCGTGATAATGGTGGATACCCAGGAACCAAAATTAAAATGACAGAGGCCCTTCCATAACAAAAAAAATTGATTCTTTGACAACAGGCTGGTGACTGTGAACCTTTAGAAGTGCAATTGGCAATGCAGTTCTCACACCATTTTCATAGAGGTATTGGCCAAAATCCATACTAACACGACTGTTATACGAATAATGAATGAGCCCGCATTCGAAGTAACAGGCCACAATAATCTTAACATGCTCGACATACTTCTTATGCAGCTCCAGTCTAGAGGGTTTGAGGGTTTGCACAATAGCCATCACAGGAGGGATGGGGCACTGACTATGGTGGAAATTCGGGGCTAAAGGCACACACTCAAGGAGGACCATGATGCTCGTGAAAAGGAGGAATTTCCTTGACAAAGTTGAATAGAGTTCTAGTTAAACCTAGGAACCTCGAAGACAATCAATCAGTCAACTTTTTTAAGAAATTTTTTTAACAAAATGAAATGGTAACAAAATCTATCACCCAAGAAGACCACCAACTTTGATGAACTCACAACAATTGTATGCAGAACCATCATTTTTTCCATTCAAAGTCGAAACCACACAGTTGGGACAATCAGGACAACACAAACCCATACAATAGAGCCAAAAAAAATTCATAACCAGATTGAAGTCAAGAATGGCTAAAAGAGACATACCTCTCAATCGAAAACCTTAAGATGAGAAGCGGTCAAGCAGTTTCACCCTGCTGAAAATATGGAGCGTGAACATAAAAACCAAATCAAACAATAGTCTGATTAGGGTGGCAGACAATGGGAAGGCTAAAGGTGACGTGTCGTAAATGCACGTCGCCTCCACCTATATCACATTTACTCCATAGTACATGCCAACGAGCCCTCATTAACACCATTAATGAACCAATGCATCAAGAATATCAACTCATTAATCCATAGCATAATCCCAGTTCCACACTGAACCATTTGCATCATTACCTTGCCACATGCGCCACCCATACTATATTTCAAATGAATCTCTTGACCACTGTACAAAATAACCATCACCAATAGCACAACCACCATAAAAATTGCAAATCCATTACTTCCATAAGGCACCAAGGTTTATAACATATGCATATTGGCTATCGATTGCATCAATCAATGCATAGCCATGTATTATCACTTACCAAGAATGCGCCACCAAAACTTCCACAATATGCATATCAAATTTAACATTTTTTTTTTCTTTTAAATGCCATTTTCTTGTTAGTTAGGACTTAAACACTATCAACAACTATTTCATTTATCTTGTATTGTAGAGCTATTTTTTTTTTTTCTTAGATACGGTTTTTACTTTTCCTCAAAATGCCCTTCTGCAATTTTTACTAACATTTTTGTTGTACAGGTGCAAGAAGAACAAATATCATCAATGAATAACAGGTTGTAGTATCATGACAGAACAACATCTCAAAGCTTAACTGATATCAATGACAACCATATTCTCATCAACCAAGTAAAACTTTGTAGCACATCATCATGACATTGAAAATGATCAGACTTGATTTTCAAAAGTTCAAGGGGGTCCCACCTACTAGAATTATTTAGTCTTATATAATAATAGGATTTAGCAACACTTTGGGGGCGGAATTTATGCTGACATTTTCAATCGTCAACACCTGTCATCAGTAGAGCTAAGTTCCAGTGGATTCTACAAATGGTTTCACAGGGTGAAACTCTATTCGACCAATCTCAAAAAACACCAAAGTCAAGTTTGGCCACTGTGGATGGATTATTTAGCCACCACAAACTTTGTATGTAGCTCCAGATCCCTTTGTGTCATATGTTGGATCCAAGAACAAAGTGCTAGGTTCTGAGACTCCAATTCCTGAAGACATTCCTTTACTTTCGAGAGCTTTAGAAAGGGAAGGATGACACGAGCCTCCTCCGAGGTATTAGGTACATGTTCATACAAGTTATCGACTAGGACAAGGAGGTCGTTAAAGGAAGAACTACTCTCATCCTATTGAGCCTTTGTGTTCTCATGTGTCGATACTTTTGTGTCGTATAGTCATTGCAAGGCCTTGTGAGCCTAAACCTCCTATTGATAGTGGGCACATTTCTGATTTCTTGTTGAAATTTCTACTTGGTTTTGTAGTTGAATTTGTGCATGAGACAGAATCAGTGTGTGGTGTCATTCCCCTAATTTTGTAAGTAGATTAGTAATACAATTTTTCACTTCTAGAATAGAAATTGGTCCTAAAGGGATTCCTCCAATGGCAATGTTCATTGAAGTGACCAATGAAGGGTCGAATCTGAGTACGTGCATGTGACTACTAGAGTTTTGAATTGAAGCTGGAGGTTGAGGTGGAGTTTCGGTAGAATGCACGACACCCGCAAGCTAGCGACAAATACCATCAAGATTATGGTTGGCCTCCATATGAAACTACTATTCTAGAATCAATTGTGTTTAGAGGGTAGTGACTAGAGTCACAATCCCAAGTGCCATTCATCAAGGGTCATACTATATAGGAGGAGTTCCCACTCTAATGGTTGGTAAATTCCATTGTCATTTTGTAGAGTAGAGTGTCAACTACTATGACTGGTATGCATTGTGTCTTGGGAGGGTATTTATCCATTAATCGACACTCTCATGTTTAGGACTAGACCTAATGTGGAGCGGGTATACAAATGTAGAAATTGAGTCTTGTTTTCGCTTAGAATCCTCCTTTCGCTTATATATCCATGCTCTGGGGGCTATGTTCTATTCGTTACATCATGCAACCTCGACCCGCCTTTGATCCTGGTTGTGCTTAGCGAGCATTTCCAAAGTATCCATTTCTTCTTACAGGACCAATTTCAGATGTTCTGGCCACTCTTCCACCCCCTATTACATATCTTATTGTGTGGTATAGAAGGGAAGTAATGTCATGGAATCCCGCTAGTCATCATTGGGATAGATATAAATGTTATGAAAATTGCATTCAAATACAAGATAACTTGCACACTTGTCGATGATATTGCATGGGATGCGCACTTTCAAGGTCACTTGGATAAGCTACTGATACCACTTATGAAAGGCTATATAATTTGTTTCTTGAATGATAGAGTCTCTACTAACTTGCAAGGGAAGAAATTGAGGGACCGCAAATGTTGGGCCACCCACAGTGGCATGTTCATAGCTTGAAAGGGGTATCCATATAACCACGACAAGAACCAATAGAATCCAATTGTAATGGAAGTCCTTTCCAACATTTTGAGCATCCAAGCAATCATTGACGAATTTATTAAGGATATATCAAGATCAGGCTAGCTGGACACCTCCCAAACATCGCTCATCCTTCCTACATTTCTGCAAGATATTACATGTGAGAAGTTGGGTGGAAAACCAAACTCGTTGATCATTGATTTCTAAAATCATCAGCGCATGTGTTCCCCAACGTGTGTCGTACTTCCCATACACATACTCATAGGCAATGTCTTTGGATTTTAGATATTTTTTTGGTTCCTCACCATGCATGGGAAGTTTAGTAACTCGAAGAATTTCTTTTGCATCAGCTGGGTATTTTTCGCCCAACCATAGGTAGCCACTGTGTAGGCAAGTAAAAAAAAAATGAACACAGATGGTAACTGACTCCCCATGGAAAATATGATGACACTCAACCAGGGATAGTATGGCATCCTATCAAATTGGCTTGGCCCATTATTGTGTAAGAATTAGTTGTTGGCCATCCGCACTGTGAAAAAATTGTGCATAGTTGGAAAAGAAAAGGGATAAGAATTGGATAGGGTCTTGGACGCCATAGTTTAAAACTTCAACATCCCAAACTTCCCCCATCCAGGACCCTGTAAAACTAACATTATTAGGTAGCCACGGCTCTGGTTTATTTCTTTCCCGTATTTCCTTTGTTTTGTTACAACCTTGCGACCTACTCATTTGAAACTATATTCACTGGGTTCTCCAAGTAGCGTCAATGTCCTAGTAGATATACCCAATTTCCTAGTTGGATTTGTTGACTATGCACCCTATTATCTATGATTATGTTTTCTTGTTGTCGTGTATCTCTAAAGGCTCGAACTTAGACTAGAAATAATAATCCATGAGTTTGAATTGGTCATTATTAGTTCCTTCCAGGGAAGGTTTCCATCTAAGTATGGCATGATGATTTGTTGGGAAATGCACCAAGACATTAATAACTCAGAGTGTATTACTACCCACCTAGGGAACCATCAGTTCATAATTTACTATACCATCCCATCACCCCCCCCATAGGCGTCACGCCACTGTCAACGTTATTGTTTTGGCAGTCCACGTTAGCTCTCTATATATCCCCTCACATTCAAGTGACATTTAAACTCATCTCTATGGTCAAACGTGCATAATATCTGGATGATATCTTGCCATTTACCATCGGGTATTGTCAAAAATTGCTAATCCCTTGGAAACATACGACGGATATGTGAATATTTATTTCTTGGAAGGGTTTATGCCACCTTATTTTTTATTTTGATGTTGATTGTTCCATACAAGAATGAGTATTATTCTTCAAGGAGTGTTGTACATGATCCATGTGCACCCCTACATCAGTTCACCTAGTCTTAGTCTGCCACAACATTCCCTAGTGGGTCACAATTCATTTTCACACATATTGAGCCTCTCAGATTATTCCATGGAGGATCTGCACGAGTAGACGTTGGACCTAGGGATATCTATTTACCCCCCACTATTTCCTTAATTACATCGTAGCTCATATGTTTTCTCTATAGGGGTTAGAGGGACTAAGTGGAAGGAATTGATTTCCAACAGAGTGTCCTAAGTTTTTTGAACTATCTTACGAGCACCTCGTGGCTACTTTTCCACCCAACGTCTCTCATTGAAATACATGTATTAGCAGATATCTACCCCTGATCATAATCTTTCCCTTATGGACTCTTCCATAGCTACCCATTCACATAAGTTCACTTGATGCGCTAACCCCTCACTAGGAGGGTATACCTTTTAACACTATATTGAGGGCACACACTCAATGTAGTAGGGGAATATGATACATCCAAGAAATGAGAGTATGCACTGGAGTTTTCCTATCGAATTGATAATGCCCAAATTCCTCCTCACACATCACAGTGGTAATGCACATGCACTGCCTAGTAGAGACTTCATATAGTTTATGCTCCCACCTCTGCATGGTATCCTTCAAATTAGTATCATAGGACTTCACACTAATCCAACTCAACTCCCCATTCATTGTGGGATTGACATAATCTTCCCTATTCCCCATGATGTGGTAGATATTTTCAATAAGAGATATTTGTTCATCCTCATTCACATGATCATTGTATATGTATCCTTTATTTCGATCTAATGGTGCAATCATGCACATGGTGTCTGTCTCAAATGACATATGTCACTTATTTAGATTCAATATGAAATTATTGTTGAAGGCCCAATCAATACCAAGTAAGGAAAGGTAGGGATATGAGTCATCCATGATCTCTATCACTTCAAAGTATGCCTTAATATTCACCCCTTATAAGTTCACTTCAACCTACTTGAGCCAACCTATAGGATAGATTCTATATTGATTTTCCAATTGAAGCTAATAGGATACCAGACCAAGTTCGGTTTACCGATTAACTCCTAGGATTTCTTCAACAAGATTTTCATGTTGGATCCTAGATCCAACATGATACCATCCATCTTGTTATCACTCCAAGAGTTCTTCTAGGTTGTAGTTCAAAGAAGTCTGGTAACTTAACTAATATCTCAATGGCGTATAATATTCTCTTAATTGGATCAAGTCAGATAACTAAATCAGACCTGCTCTCTCAAGACATGCATAAACATAACTAGATGACAAGGATTTTAACTATCACTATTCAAAGGGTTTGTAAATAAGTGAATGTATGGAGAATTCTTAGTATGCCAACAGACTCACACATAAAGATACATGAATGGCCAGTCACAATGAGAAAATGATATTTGTAATTCAACTCGTCAAAGAAATGATAGGATGACAACCATCAGGATTTAGACAAACATAAGAGACATGAATTAAACATCCATGTGCAAATATAGAATAGATAGGAAAATGTAAGTCTGAACAGATAATTGCAAAAGAAGCATGTATAAATTGATCTGCTAATGAGAAGCTTGAGTACAGAGTGTGAAAACGTATCCAAAGTCGAACCATTAGTCTATAAAATTTATAGGATTTATAGCCTTTAAAAGTAGTTTCAGATCCTCAAAAGATGGATCTGATAACCTCTTCTCTTATCTCAAAATCGAATTTGTGAGGTGGCTGGAAAAGACATAAATTTTTGGAAATATGCTGATCAAATATTGACCCATATCTCTCAAACAAAAACCGTTAAGTACAAACTGGAAGAGGCTTTTGTATACTGTTTTGTTTTGAGAAAAATCCTCTCTCATTTCTTTGATATTTGTTTTAATTTTCTTGGGATCTGCATTTCAAAAACATGTCTCAAACAGGGAAATTCTGAGATTCGAAAATTAGGGCTCAGAGATGAATTTGATTCTCCCAATCTATGACACCTGTAGGAAAACTGAGAGAGGTTATTTTTCTTTGACATGTTAGCAACAAAAAACCTCTGAACCTCTGCCCGTTCCTCAAAAATATTCTCTAGTCGCTCAGAATCATCATTTGAAAATGATGACTCAGTGTAGTAAAAACAAACTTTTCTGCACTTTTGGTGGCTAAGAGAGCCCCAAATTTCGTGTTTAAACCACCTAAAGCTAAGGCATTCGGTGTCTTAAGATCCATTTTGGAAACACACTTAGCCATCGAAACCTGAGTTTTGACTTTTTTGAAGGGAAAACCAAATCAAATGTTTTTCAAACTTTATTACATACTTAAAGCTCTAAAAAATGAACCTTAAAAATTTAGAAATGTATTTTCAATGACTCTCTATCACATAAAATAAAAAAAATTGGCTTTGTTATTTGAGGAGATAACATATGGCTCCTTTTGGGGATGAAAGCCTCCCTGTGAGGTTTCAAGAACCTAATATCCAATGCCTTTCATGTTGGGCTATGTAGTCATTTGGCCTGTGTAACTGATCTTCTACAAACCTGTAACTTGCCTGTAGCCTTTACCATTGGGCTATGGAGTCATTCGGCCTTTAGAACTAATCCCCTGCCACCCTGTAGCCTGCATGTATCCTGCCTATAACATGCTTTGCTTATTCAACAACAAATAATTGAAATAGTCTACTTGCTCAGATGAAGAGCTTATTCTCTTATCTACTCCTACTCTAACCATTGTGTTGCTCCTTAATCAAGTAAACTCATACTTCCAATGAAGCCATATCGGAAACTGAATTACTGAACCTGTTCTTGATCTTGAACCAAAAAATAATGGAAGTCGTGTCATGTAGAAATATAATTTGAAAAGACGACAGAACTACCCTTGATGTTTATGTTGCTCATGGATTTCATAAAATCAGCAAAAGGGTCATGAATGTCACAAAGAAATAACTTGTCATGATACTATTTCAATTGAAAATTGAAGTGATGTTGGCTACCTTCACTGATATAGATGTTGAATATAAATGGTTCTTCCTCTGACAAAGAAAAATACTAGCTCAACTTCTGATCTGAACCTTTCTGCTCCTCTTCACCATATTTATGTAATTTGAATTCATCATGATGATATGTTGGCCTATTATAGATGAAAATTTTTGAAAGAAAAGAAGAGGTATATTCTTGATCTTCACTGCAATTTTGATCAACAGATTCATAACTAGCATAAAACACAACATGCACACATTTCTGATCATCTGTCTGTTGAATATCATAACTAAATGAAATTCCAGAAGTGAAAAAATCTCCACAAAACTTAAAATCTTCTTCTTTATCATTATATTTTTCGAATATAAGAACATCATGATCAAATCCTAATGACATAGATGAAGATTTGTGCATTGAGTTATCAACAATAGGCTCTTGAAAATTTTTTGGAAAATATCACTTTGTTCTTCATCATAATTTGAAGCAATGTGTTCATAAGGATAAAGATGGTACTCTTTTTGTTCCAACTAAGAACTGAAATGTTGATGTTGTTGTTGGCTGCTTTTAATTGGTAGAGAAACATACATCATAAATTTATGTTCTCCTTCACCATCTCCTTCTAACTCAGATTCACTACTTTTTCCTTCTGATGTATGCATTTGTTCTTTGACATCAATATATTCAAAAGGGACATGTTGATCTTCATCGATATCTAAAACAACAGACACATCTGATATGATGGAAGATGTCTCTATGTTATTACTATCATTCAACACCTCTTGATTTTCATGATAAATGTCTTCTTCTATAATAGATGCAACATCATAAATCTGAGTTTCATGACTAACATAATTTTTTGAAGCAAAGAAAACTCACTACAACATCCTTCAAAAAGATGTTCAACTGGAAAATATTCTTTACAAAAGGAATTGAAGGTTGTATGGAAACCTGTCAAAGAGATAACACTTGCATTTGGAAGAGACAGACACCAATCAAGATCAATTCCCTCTAATGAATACTTGAAAAAATTAATTTGAACATCCTCATGTATAATTTCAAGACGATGAATAAAGTCATGAAATTCCAACAAGTGTTCGGCTGACACTTCCCAGTCTTCTCCTTGAAATCTGGGAAGACTATTTTCCCATTCATCTTTACTAGGTACTGGATGAGGGTAACCAAAAATACTTGAGAAATTGCAAAATGCATGCCTCTTATTTATTTCATACCAATGGAGTCACCAACAGATTTCTGAACAATGGAATCATCACTGAATCTGCCCTTCATGGAGTCGCCAGATAGATGATTACAACCGAAAATATGTCCATAATTTGTCTATCATCAAAGTTGGATCTTGTCATCTCCCAAGGAAGATGAGATTCAATCTCCTCTCCCCGGCAATGCCACCATTTTTTTATCACTCTAGGTGTTCTTCTAGGTTGTAGCTCAAAGAAGCCTGGTAACTTAACTGATATCTCAATGGTGTATAATATTCTCTTAATTGGATCAAGTCAGATAACTAAATCAAACCTTCTCTCTCAAGACATGCAGAAACATAACCAGATGACAAGACTTTTAACTATCACTGTTAAGAGGGTTTGTAAATAAGTGAATGTATGGAGAATTCTTACTATGCCACTAGACTCACACATAAAGATACATGAATGGCCAGTCACAATGAGAAAATGATATTTGCAATTCAACTCATCAAGGAAATGATAGGATCACAGCCATCAGGCTTTAGACAAACAGAATAGACATGAATTAAACATCCATGTGCAAATATAGAATAGACAGGAAAATGTAAGTCTGAACAGGTAATTGCAAAAGAAGCTTGTATAAACTGATCTGCAAATGAGACGCTTGAGTACAGAGTGTGAAAAAGTATCCAAAGTCGAACCATTAGTCTATAAAATTGATAGCCTTTATAGCCTTTACAAACAATTTCAGATCCTCAAAATATGGATCTTATAACCTCTTCTCTTATCTCAAAATCGAATTTGTGAGGTGGCTAGAAAATACAAAAATTTCTGGAAATATGCTTCTCAAAGATTGACCCATATCTCTCAAAACAAAACCGTTGTGTACAAAATGGAAGAGGATTTTGTATATTGGTTTGTTTTGAGAAAAAACCTCTCATTTCTTTGATATTGTTTTTAATTTTCTCGGGATCTGCATTTCAAAAACATGTGTCAAACAGGGAAATTATGAGATCCAAAAATTAGGTTTCAGAGATGAATTTGATTCTCCCAATATATGACACCTGTAGGAAAAATGAGAGAGGTTATCATTCTTTGAAATCTTAGCAACAAAAACCTCCTCCCTTTTATAAAAAATATTCTCCAATCGCTCAGAATCATTATTTGAAAATGATGACTCAGCACAGTAAAAATAGACTTTTCTGCACTTTCGGTGGCTAAGAGAGCCCCGAATTTCGTGTTTAAGCCACCAAAAGCTAAGGCTTTTGGTGGCTTAGAAGCCCTTTTGGAAAGGTGCTTAGCCACCAAAACTTGAGTTTTGACTTTTTTGAAAGGAAAACCAAATCAAATGTTTTTCAAACTTTATTACATACTTAAAGCTCTAAAAAATGAACCTTAAAAATTTAGAAATATATTTTTCAATGACTTCCTATCACCTAAAATAAACAAATTTGATTGTGTTATTTGAGGAGATAACTCATCTCATAGCTTCCAAGTTCATTCATCATCTTGAACTCTTGTCTTGTCTCTTTTGTTTACTAAACTGACACACATCCCTTTCTGGTAGGGGGGTTGATATAGTTATAGATGCCCCTTCTCCCCCCATGGAGGTTGCTAACATATGCGCCAATTTTCTTGCAACATCAATATCATTTAACAACTTCAAACAACAACACAAGAAGTTACTTACTTGGTATTTGGTTTGTGCTTCATGACCCATGTCACACACTACTTCTTCTCACATCATGTGATCTATCTCTTAATGCATGTGCTCCTCTATTTCTTTATGTTCAACTCATCGTAATTCTTCTTGTTTGTGAGATTCCTCCAGCGACCTTTGCATTACGCATTTCATCTCCTCACGCACACAAACTTCCTCCAAAGACCTCTATGTGGAATGCTACAACTCTTCACATGATCGAGCTTCCTCCAACAACCTCTATGTTGCACACTATACTTCCTCATGGACCTGGGCCTCTTCTAGCGACATTTGTGTTGCGCGTTGCAACTCTTCTCATGCTCTTTCTTCCTCTAGGCCTCTCTGCGTATCACATAAAAACTACTTCTCTTGTGCAACATCAAACTTAAGAGGAGGATGCACTTACTTTCTAATCTTCCCCTTCATTTTTTGGACTGATATTTCTCCATGCTCAAAGTCCATTCCCATATTTTTCCCGCCACAATTTATCACCCTCACGTAAACTTCCTCATCCTTCTTTTAATTCCTACAAAACTCTACAGTCACCATCTTGTAGTGTTCCTTCTTCTCTTCCCACTCCTTTAATAAGTTCCATTTCACAGATAATCTTCACAAACTTTTATGGCTCGGGAAGGATATTACCTGAAGTGAGTTGATTATGGCAAGCAATAGCAATGAATGGTATATACATTGTCAAATCATCTTGATATGATATATACGTTAAGATATATTTGACGATATATATACAACCTGCTATAACATTCAAACGCTGCTTAACAGGCTATATATTGCTGGCCAGTTGATTATAATTCTTCTCCACACAGGTTAGCTAGTACGGCAAACAACGATTTCTTTACAAATGGTGGTGTCATGCACGAACCCTTCCCCAAACATTTTCCTCCCTTCGCCTTCACTTTTAGACGACAACAAATTTCCCTTCGCCTTCACTTCTCAACGACGACAAAATCTTAAGCTCTGAAATATTTCGAATATTAATTTTGTTTCTGAATCTCTGTCCTATTTCAAGTATTAATTTTGTTTCTGAATCTCTGTCTTATTTTGTTTAATTTTGTATGGGCGCATTAGATTCTTGCATGTGTTGTGACATGTTTAATGTTTAATATTAGATCTCGTTCTGTAATATTGCATATATTTATGCTGAAAGGGTACACCTATTGACAATGGGTAGATTTAATAAGGGTTTAGTGTTTAATAAGTTTTCTATGGACATGATTAAATATGGCTGGAATATTCTTAGTAGTCACACAAAATGAATGGTTGTGATTTCAATCATTAACTTCCTAGCTATTATAAAGACATCAGTTTATGTGTTTACTTTTTTACATTTACCTAATCATATTTAAAAATTACTTTGATAGCTAATTGATTGCCTGTAAATGATTAACATAAATTAAAATATTAACACCAGATAAATGAAGCTCGTTTATTTGTTAATCAATAATAAAATTTAATATATTCTTTTAAAAATTCTTTTCATCTTATCAACTTTTCGACGTTGATCAGCCACAATTATGTAGCTGTGCTAGTATACTAAACAACTACCTTATGTGAAAGTGGAATCTTTTATATCTCTCCCTTTCTGATATATATATATATATATATATATATATATATTTTTATTTATTTTATTTTAATTATTCAGGATCTAGATCTGTCAGCAAAAAAAACATATGAATTATATCAATAATAAAAGACATATTTTAAACATTATTCATTTTTAAATGACAGCTGTGCAGTAAGACAGATTTTAAACCCTATTCACTGTGAATGGCAGCTCTGCAGTAAGATATACTGGACGACCAGCACATACTGCAGCGCCTGTCAAATTATCTGTGTGGTTTGTACTCATTGATCTGAATGAACTGAATACCTCAGCGCTTGTCTCATTGATCTGAATGAACTAAGATGTCGTCAATTTTTCAGAAGAAGATAGCAGTTTGTCGTGAGCTTTTAGTTTAACCCACGCTCAGGGGATTCCTTTTTAATATCCTGAGCTTTCTACTTTTCGGCCCAGGGGATTCCTTTTTAACATGCTGATCTTTCTACTTTTCTTCTAAATTATTGTAGTTGTTAAATCAGGCAGGGTAGTTCGAATTTAATTTGCGTTGGAACCTCTCCAAATGATTTCAACAACCACGTTGATTGCCCATTGTTAACATTTCCACATAACAGTGACAACAAATTTTATAAATGCACTTTTAATTATCCAATAATCAAACAAGAAGAAAACACACTTCCACTTTCGTACTGATAGTAGATGGCTTGGTAAACGATTTAAGAGAGATGACTAACCGTTGAAGAAAAACCCAAATAGTGTATAACCTCATAGTAAACAAAAATAATCAAACAAGTTATTTTTATCTTTGCTAATTTACATAGCTATGGCAATTTAGTTTTTTTTCTAAATGAAAATTAACTCAAAATTATATTCAGATATAATTTTTTTTACATAATATCATTCATGCCTATAAGTCGAGTCAAGAAAGGACTGATAATAAGCTTGGATCAAAGGACAGTCATATAGTCTTTGATTACATTCATTCTTATAATGGCTATTCCTTCTAGAACTCTAGAACAAAAAATAAGAACTATTTAGCTCAAAAAAGATATTATCATAAGAACATGGACAAATGTTCCATGGGGCCTGCTCCTCTAGGTTCCCAAAGATAAAAAGATATCTGATAGGTTCATGAAGAGCTATTTTTGATAGCTGATCTACCACTTTGTTAAATGAAAACTGATAACCTGAAAATTTCTTATGAGATTTTTAGTTCTAATTTTCCATCCTTCTATAGTACAAGCCTTCAGCTCACCTTTTCCATTTAGCCAATCTATAATCACTCATGCTTGGATCTTTGGGAGAGATTGATGAGTAGCTAAGGTAAGGGTCGCCCAAATACCCAAGAGCTTCGCCTTTGTATTGGTACCCTCACCACCATTAAGATGCCATCTATAAACAAATGAATCAAATGTTTTTATAACTCCCCCTACCCCACAACATTTCTTATTACTCTGAGGTGCCCTATCAAAAAAAGATAATGAAAATCCATCGGAGTGCAAGACTCTACATTCTCTTATAGGAACGAGAATTTGAGTCATGGCTGATGCTTATAAAGTCCCAACACTTTAATGACCATAGAGTGAACAGAGGGGGGCAAGTTGTCGAAAGTAGATCTGTTCCTTTCGTTCCATATAAACCAACATATAATAGCTGCAAGAGAATGAGATATAGATTTATCTTTAATCCAATTATTAAAGCAATCGAAAAAATTCTTAAAAAGATTATTGATATCTTCTGTATTGATTTTGCACAAAACACAGAGGCTAGGTCCTTCCCATCCTTTTTTCTATAAGATATCCCATGTTAAGATTTTTTGTTGATGCCAGCCAAATGAAGAGTTTGATCTTTAACTGTAAATCCCATTTCCAAATTTTTTGTCTCCAATCCATAAACTGAAAATTAAAAGTTGAATAAAGAGCCATATAAGCATTTTTAACTATAAAAAGCCTGAAGAGTTACCTACTATCCCAAATAATTGATCTGGGGTGTCCCTTATAACTACTCCAATGCCTATGAGAGATTTACGAAAAACATCCCATTATGTTGCCAAATTACAACTCAAACCCAGATATTTGGTTTCGAACCAATTCCCATAATAATGAGCATAAATGTGAGCTTTATTCGCCACTAAGACATAAATCTTTCCTTTTTGGAGATGATCGATAAGTTCCCGAGAAAGAAGGGATATGTCCCTCAACCGTAGAATATGGTCTCCACCTAAAGAAATAAGGTAACTTGAACCCAACAACCAACTGAGCCAATGTATAATAAGGTGAATAGATTTTAACAAATTATTCCATATCCTTGAGGCAGAGTTCTATTTGAAAGAATATGATCTAAGCCAATTCACAATAGTTGTATGTTGCAGATATTTATCCTTAACAATTCTATGCCAAATGCCTTCCTCAGTAACAACATGCCACAAAGTGTTTTCATTCAGAGTTGAGTTGAAGTGGAATAAGTTGCGAAACTCCCATCCGCCAAAGGGATTTAGGACAGGATAAAACATCCCATTTGCATAGGTGAGAGTTTTTGGAATCACTATTCCCCTTCCACAGGAAATTAAACATTAATTTACGGATATGATTAATAAGAGAATGCAGAGTAAGCTTCAAGGACGTCCAATAAATTCGTTGAATTTCCAAGATAGTATTGAGAAGAATATAATGAACCCCCAACGATAACCACTTATTGCACAAGTGACCAATATTTTTACCCATTTTGATTAATAACCAGCTCCAGTCGGACGCCCGCTTTGCATCGGTCTTTAAAAAGTAACCCAAGTACTTAAAACCCATGTTCAAAGCTGAGAAATTTTAAGGAAGAAAGGATTTGTATGGGATAAGATGTGAGTTCGATAGTCCTTCATAGTGCAAAGTAGTTTTTGATACATTAACTTGAAGACCAGAAGCTTTGCAAAGTAATACAATGAGTTTTTCTATCTCTCGCCAATCTTATAGATTGACCTTTGTAAATATTAAAACATCATCCACGAAGAACAAATGTAGTATATTTATCAATCTTGAAAATTTGATACCAATAATATTTTTCTCATATTTGCTCTTTTTTAATAGGATACTGAGTCCTTCCATTACCAGTATGAATAATAAAGTGGAAAGTGGACAACCTTGGTGCAATCCACAACCATAGCAGAATAAATCTGTAGTTTCACCATTGATTAACACTGCATAAGTAGGAGATGTTACACAACTCATAATCCACTTAGTCAATTGAATGCCAAAACCAACTTGTATTAAAATCATTAAGAGAAGATCCCAATCTATCCTATCGTAAGCTTTCGTCAAATCTAGATTGAGAACTAAGGACTTTGATTTATTTTTTGTAATTATATGGAGACATTCATGCGTTGTACCGATAACATCCTGTATCCTTCTCCCTTTTAAAAAATCGAGTTGTTCCTCACAGATATTACTAGATACAATAGGATTTATTTGATTTGCGATGACTTTGGATATCAACTTGTAACATAGATTGCATAAGGATATGGGTCTATAATCCGTGAAACTTGAAGGTTTATTTTCTTTAGCAATTAATGCCAGGAAAGTGGAATTTAAACTTCCTATTATAGACCCCAGTTTTCTAGATTCTTCAATCATCTTCAGTAGATCTTCACCGACCAAATCAATAAAGGTTGAAAATAATTCCACGGTCTAGCCATCAGGGCCAGGGCTCTTATCTCTTTTGAACAAGGCGAGGACTTCTTTAATCTCATCAATAGTAACCGGTTCAAATAAAGTACTTGCTTCCTCATCAAATATCATCCTGATGAGAAGACCAGTTACTTGAACTTGTTCATTTGTAAAGGAATCAGATTGCGCCTTATAGAAATTTGTGAAATAATCTGTAGTCGCTTCCTTAATTTCATTCTGCTCTGAGTAACTAATGCCTTCTTCATCATTGATTTCCCATATATGTTTGTGTATACAACCGTGATTAGAAAAATGATGAAAATATTTTGTATTACGATGACCACTATTGATCCATATTGCTTTGCTCCATTGTCACCACTTTTCTTCATTTATTTTAAGCATCTTGTTTCTTTCCAACTCTAAATTGCCAAGAAGGATTTCTTGATCCAATTGTGAGTGTTCATCCACAAAATTTAAAAAAGTATCTTTAATCTGTGATTCTAATGATACCATATGTTTTTGGATGTTTCCTTCTCGTTGTTTTGCCCAATCTTTTGTCTTGATTTTTAATTATTTTAACTTTCATACCAGTCTCCGCTGGCAACCTGGTTCAACATTGAATTTTGGATCCCTCCAAACCTGGTAAACTAAAAACTTATAATCTTCCTCAATCACCTAGAGTGGATTGAGTTTAAAAGGAAAGGATTTATACACCGAAGAAGTTTCCAACTCTAATATAATTAGAGCATGATTCGATATGAAGGGATACTCCACCGAGGAGTGATAAAGACTGCTAACAGATAACAAACCTTTAAAGATAATGCATCTATCCAATATTTTAGCAATATCTTGAGTCTCGTGATGCCCATTTCGCCAAGTTGGAACCACCTCGTCTAGGCGTAGATCCACAAGATTTTTTGAGAGCAGCAATAACTTGTAGTAATCTTCCAATGAACAAGAAGAATTAGAACCTCACCAAACTTCATCTGATGACAATGTAATATTAAGATCACCAACAAGGATCAAATTGTCAAGAGACAAAATACCACTATTGACCAAGTTATCCCAGAATGCACGTCTGTCTGTGCACGGATCATAAACATTAAGAAAAGAGAGTTTCTTTTGTGTTGAAATGACTTTTCCTGAAAATAGAATACCACCACAAGTAAGAAGTGGTTTAAATAAAAAATAAGTTGATCCCAGGTGACTAAAAAACCTCTCGAGGAACCAAGATAATTTATAGCACAAGAAACCCAATAATGAAGAAAGATATTCACAAAATCCCTCGCTTTATGTTCATGAACAAGGGTCTCTTGTGAAAAGACGATCTTCGGATGAACTCTATCCAGTAAACGTCGAAACAAGGTGGCTTTAAGGGTGCCCCCTACCCCTCTGATATTCAAAGAGAGTAGAATCATTATTTTTCCCTTGCTAGGGCCTTCATTGCTCTAAGTTCCCCACTATCATTAGCATATAAATTAGTTTCACAGGAAGGACCGCTCTTCCTGCTAGTGTTTTGCGAGAGCTCCAGGTTTTTATAGGACAATGTTCTATACCTAAACCCCCTGACCATGAAAATTCCTTCCCTGAACCTTCAATGCAATAGACAATATTATTAGGTTTGTCCCCACTAGTAGAGTCCTCAAATACTTCTTTTCCCAGATATATAGGTGAAGGGATAATTGACATATGGTCATGTATAAAAGGACGAAGAGAGTGAATTACATCAGACAAGGAAGAATTATTATCTTAGGATTCCCTACAACCCGGTAAAACAACATTTGTATCCGATAAGGACATCGATGGAGAGGAAACATAATTTACTAGACTCTGCTCTTTGACAACTGGAAGTGAAACTTGGTGGGACTCCATAACAGGGGAACGGTTAAAATACAGATCTACAACGAGTAAAACTAGAATGACTAAAGGTGGTTTATCCCTGACATGAGGTTCTTGGCTAAAACCCTGAGCAAATAAAGAAGCCTCAACGACTTTATTAGCCACCCGAGGGGATAGTTTACTGGAAGTTGAGCACTTTAACCATCCCTAACAGTCCAAAGCCTCACGTTCCCAAGAAGTTAAATACTCAAAAAGAGAGGGACAATAGGTTTTGAGCTTACCTGAAAGTGTATCCAAGGGTTCGACCTGGCTGTCGCATTCCACATGAAAATGTAAATCACCAGAGATGAAAAGTTCCACAGTAGGGGACCTGTCTGGCACATCCCAATTTCTAAGTTCTTCATAAACTTTCTCAGTAATCTCTTGTCCCTTACGTTCTCTGGGAAGGTGGCCTGTATTTCAACAGAGACTACAATGTAATGGGATTCCCATATAATCTAGGCGTTTTTGTGTCCGCCGACCGCGCAATTCCGTCTTAATACATTCTGGCAATCCACCATGAATGTTCATCTCCACTAACATTTTTCCAACCTTCCTTGATGGGGCTCCGAGAGACTGGTAATAAACCACAATAAAGGTATCGAGCACATCAACAATAGATTTTAGAGCTCCATCATTCCACAAGTGAATGGGTAACCCTGGAAAGAGAGCCCATAAATGCCTCTGTGGGAAATATTCCATTGCAGGATCAAATGCAACTCTCCATCTCTTGAGCATGAGACTGCTAACTCTAAACACCCAACGAGAATCCAATAGGAAGTTAGTGTCTTTAGGAGAATGAAAGATAAACCCCACCCAACCTTTTGTGAGGTATAAAATCTCCGGCATATATCCTAAAGAAGGGCTCTAAGACTTTTCCATCCAAGTTTGTAGTGGCTCCTATGCTAAATAATGGTAGGAAACATGGCCCACTAGGCCACATAGTGCCATATGGAAAGTTTATTCTAAACTGACGTCAGAGCCCAGTAATAACTTCTTTGTTACTTTGTTTGGCCTCCATAACTTGTGCTTAAAGCCTATAAGAGACGAGTGAACTATGACCTTGCGTTGAACTCTCAACTGAAAATCATCACTCTTATGAAAAGAACCAGTTCCAACTATATTAGCTGGCGACACGACAAATTCAAAGCCATTCTATGCACACTACATAAAACTGGCTAATGACTGTGAGTCGTTAGATAGAGTTACAGGTAACAAGGACAATGTATTACCCTGAGAAGGTGGCAAAGAAAAATAATGAAGTGTGTCTTGTGAAATCTTAGTAAAGTTAAGACCTATTGATTGTCTCCCATCCTTATCCCCCGATCTCATTATTTCACTAACAAACAGTTAAGTAGTAACATTCAAACCCCCCAAGAAAATAGGACCCCTAGACAACAGTAAGAAAATAAACCAATGGACCAGTTTCCAATAATGGTAATGTGGAGCAATGTTTCAGTTGCTTCGGGCCAAGTACTACAAATCATTAAAACCTAGAGATACAGTAATAAAGATCCATTAAACTACTCCAAGACGAATAAAAGAGGGTCCCATCCAAGGATCTAAAGAAGAGAAAAGGTCAGATACTGCCAAATAACCCAAGTTATGATGAAAATACGCTTCATCAACATATCCTTAAAGAGTATAACTAAAAACATCAAATAAAGGCAGGGTTCACCAGAAATAGCAAGACCATAAAATGATAATAGTTCTGCCATTGTTGTTCAGGTTCCCTCGGGCCTTGCTACTGGTACATCTTCATTTAGGGTGAGTTTCCACCATTTTTCCATTCAAAATCCTTCTCCACTTTCATCTCTCCTCTACCTTCAGTTCCTGGTAATTTAGTTACTTGTTAGTCCCTCGTATGGGAATCTAGCCATTGTTTTTTAAGTTGACTGAGATTTTCTTTTAGCTTTGATTAAAAATTTGGTGTTGTTTTCCAAAGTTAAACTTTGTTGACAGTGATTTAATTTTTTTTGAATGACTTTATATTTTAGTGAAATGTAGTTGGTCAACTTTTTAATCTTAACTGCTTGTCCAAAATCATGTTCTTTCTAACTTTATTTACAAAACATTAAAATATTTTACCTCTCATAATATTGGCCAAAAGCATGTTCAATATTCACTTTAGAACAAATATGAAAGGAGACAAAGGTGTGGAATAAAATTCCTCCACTAGTAAACCAACCTAAATCCATCTTAACTAGGTGTGTGTGTCTTGTGTCAACTCTATGTTGAGAACCTAAGGACTTACACATCTCCCACCATTGAAATCCCTCGTTGAATTTTTTTTTTTTACTATTAATTTTTTTAAATGCTACATGTCAACTCCGGGTGGACATTGAATTTTTTTATTTATGGTCAACATTGAATTTATTTTTTATATTAATATTTTTTTAAATGCCACATGTCAACTCCACATTGAGAATGGAAGGATTACACATCTTTGTCATATTGGAGTGTATAAAGAACCTCTCCACCTAACAACAAAATAATTTTCATAAATATCGAACCATTAGACAATGCTTTATTTAACAACTGAATGGTTACAATACATTACATAGTCTTTGTTTTTTCAATAACAATGTTAAATAGGGTCATAAGGATTCTAGAAAAAAATTTGAAGCATAACCCTAAGTTAAAACTCATACCCTATTTTTGTCCAACCCTAGCACTCACTCAATATGCATAACAAAAATCATAAACCATTTATGGTTTTCCAATTTACCAACTATTATTGCTTAACATTCATGATCTACCAATGATTTTCATTTATTCCCTCCTACTACTCAACATTTATTCGCTTCTACTGATATTCCCTGCTATAGCTCTACATTTATTCCCTACTCCACTACAAAATTGCAATGTGGCGTATGACACACCTATCCCAACATTCTCCCACTTTTCATATACCTTACAAAGTATAAGGGAGAATGAATCAAACTACAAGAAAAGTTCTAGGGGCCATAAAGCCCATAGACACACACCACCATTTCAATTTAACTCTATTCACCTGTTTCATCAATGCATCTGCAACAATGCGTAAATTGTTGGCTCACTTGTGTGCATCCTTCTTAAAAATCAAGGGTTGATGACCCGAGGTTCATCTAGATTTGACCAACAAAAACTCCAAGGCATCAACATATCAATCCTCAACCAAAGACTAAGGAAGGTCTCACCCTATATTCCATGAGAAGCACAAAGACCATCTACTCTTGTGTCAGTCATGAAGGGTTAAATTACACATGGAATCCACTCAGGCTCGCATTCATATATTCCATTGCAATATAATTAAATATTAAGAACATGTAACATTAACACATAGCTCATTGAACACATAATCAACAGAGTAGATGACAATAATAGATTGTAAGACCCTCTATTTCAAGGCCTCAAAAATATAAATATCTCTGTAACATACCCACTACCTATTTCAGAACTTTTCGTCGTTTTCTCAACAATGAGAAACCCCAGAGCTTGTAATGCCAATCCCCGATTCATAGGTCTTCTATTTACCTACCTGGCTCTCTGTGCATAACCGTTATCTTATGTCCCTTTTTGTCGGGGTTTCTGTTTTCAACCATCTCGACTCGCTTAAATGCCAGTTAGCCTCCTAGGCTAAGCTCTTGGTTGCATGGCCTCCTCTATATGACCACGGTCATAACTCCCATTGGGGCTACGAGGTTTCTAATGTCAAAATTCATTCACCCCCCCAAGACTCACGATCCTTCGAATTCTGACACGCTCCTTACGCATTAGCCCTCTAGGCCAAGCCTGTGGTCCACTGCCTCTGTGACCGTGGATTTACCTCCTTTTGAGGCTACTCCTATCGGATTTTTGCGGTTTCCAATGTCGTAATTCACGAGTCCTCAGAACTCACGATTCTCCGATCCTTGATATGCCCCTAGCGTATTGGCTCTCTAGGCTAAGCCCTGTTCAATGTGACCACAAACTTCACAAGACCATATCCTTTAATCCCATTGGGGTTTCGCGCCCTTCAGTGTCACGATGCGCAAGTCCTCTGGACTCTCGATCCTCCGACTCCCGACGCACCTTTACACTGGCTAGCCCTCTTGGCTATACTATGGTCCATGTGACCACCTACCATATGACTGCAGCCATATAACTTCCCATTGGGATTTCAGGGTTATCACTGTCGAATGCAACTTACCTCGTGGATCGCTGACTTCTGGTATGCCGATACATAAATGTGGACGACACCTGTCTTCCACGGTGACCTACACTCCTGTGACAAATCGGGAACTCGCGTATCGGGATATCGCGATTCCCGTTGCACTAGTTCACTGAAATATCCAAGTCCCGAACCCCGATATGGTAACACATGTCCCCCACTATCTCCCGCAGTGGCCCACACGGCTCTCCCGTCGAGATATCGCGGATCGCGATTCCAATGTGTGGGGGTTTCTTACTTCCAGAGACTCCGATGCCCGGAACTCAGACTCTTCAGGATCTGTTGACACATGTTCCACCCAATGGATGGTTCTGATCTTGTCGATAAATTGCGGATCGCGATTCTGTATGACAAGATTTCTTTGTGCTCGAAAACTCTGATTCTCTGGTCCCCGACTTCCGGGATCTCCAGACACGTATCCTCCACAATAGACGGTCTTGCGCCTATCGGGATATCGCATTTCGCAATTTCAAAAGGAGTAAACCCCACGTCCATGGAATTCTTGATATTCCGATGAACCAAACGTCGATGGATGGCTTCCCTTTTTGGGACCTTCCCGATAGCTCTGATCTCCTCCACGCATCTTCTGCCAATGAACGGTTCAGATCTCCGTCGGGATTTCGAGACTTGTGATGTCTCAGTTCTCACAACCTCGAGAATCCTGATTTCTCGAGTGTCGATATTCCGATGGCTAAGCCTCGTGCCACTCCTGTTCAATCTGACGGCTGTCGGGTAAACTTCCCAGGTCTGACAGCCCATATCTGTTCTTCTGCGCACACTCCAGAGACTAAACTCCGGGCATCTTAACCCTATCTAACGGCTGACGAGTATCTGCTCAAGATCTGACGGATTCAGATCTATCCCACCACGCACACTCTTCCACTACTTCGTGGATGTGGAAAGATTATCGATCCAAATGTTCTCCTGGACCTTGGCGGAAACTACGATCCTGACCTCCTCGCTATTCACGAAGATGGGTGGAGAAGAAACAAGACGCGTAAAACTCTTACTACATCCGTCAATTTGATGGTCGTGAATGACCATGGGTCTTCCGACAGGATCTCATCCGTCGATTGGTTACCCATCCCTACGCTACTACCTCGGAACCTTAAGAGGGTCATTCCTCCTCGTACAGGGTTATTAAGACTTGCCCATTCAAGTCCCTTTTCTGGGTTCTTTGTGAACCTTTCTAAGGAGGGAAAATCTCGGCGACGAGATCTATTCCGGGGCATTCCTGGAAATAGACCAAGGGAAACAAACTCCTGAGGATGGGCTGGAGATCTGTCTTGGTTCATTTCATGCACAATTGAATCCATTTATCAACATAAGCCACGTGGGGCCTTTCTATTATAAGAATATATATATAATTATGTATCATCTCTTATCAAAATACTACACAGACATTCTTATAATATAATTGTTCACCATTTCACAGTTTATGAGAATATATGTTAGCATAAGAATATTAAGATGTAATATGAACAAAACACTTATCAGAAATAACTTCAGAACTAGGTGAAACTGCTAAGAGGGGTTCTCGTTTCCACCCAACTGTAGGCGTAGCGACTCCCAGCGGATTTACCACTAGCCACCCCCGAGCTGAGACCACGATGCTCTGAGACTGCGTCTCTCTGTCTGCGAGTGACCAGGAGCGAAGGTTGCAATCCTCCCTCTCTGCTATCACCCACTCTGCATAATGCCAGAGTTCCCCTCGTGTCTCCCCCTTCTCAATCACCTCTTCCATACGCCTTGTCCTCTCGCGAGGTTGCGTGTGGCACGATTTCCCTCCCACTGATCATGCCCGACGGCTCTACGGATGGGCAGTTCACCATCCCATCCCTCATCAAGCCATCCGCCTACCAGTCTGCGAGACATTAATTTTCAGGGCCAGTGAGCTGCTTTTGGTTCTTCGGGCCAGTGGAGTCCAAATATGGTATTTTATTCTCAGTGGAAGTTAACGCCACCTCTTCATGTTCCTTCCACCGCCATCGTGGTCTCTTTTTCCACACATCCCCTCTCAGCAGTCCTGTAATATAAATTCATAATGTTATTTACATTTATTGACCTTCTTCATAAGGTCCCTTCACATCATACATTCACATTTTCATCATGCTTTAGCATGGTAATTCCTGTATTAGGATTAATTACAAATTTGGGGGAAACAAGGTGTTACAATTCCCTCCCCCTTAAAGGAACACCGTCCCCGGTGTTCTTTCTCAAAACACATGTCATGCCTTTCTTATTCGGCCACTTCCGACGTCTTGATCTTTTTCATCCTCCTTCAATAATTCCTGGACAACAAGCACATTAATTCACAAAGTTGTGTAAAAAGAAAACGTCTTGTTGATGTTCAAATTTCAAAAGAAAAAGGAAAATTTCATATTCTTAGCACAATACTTATCTGTGCAGTTCGTGGATTTGTATCTGCATGGTAATTTTGTTATCGTGCTCATCGTTCTCCCTGAAATACCCGTTGGATTCTTAATTCCAACTCAATAACTCACAAGAGCCATCATAATTTCATCTTTCTTTCCAAGGTTTTCCCTGCACGGGAAACTACCCACTGTATGCATTATCCCAATAGTTTTCACAAATTATTAAGGTCTCCTCTTCCTTGCGGTCACTCACCCTTCATGCCCAGGCGCATGTATACCCCTTCACTATTATACAGTCCCTCGGGCGATCCATTTTGCCCTGCCAAGGTTTTCTCGCACAGGAAGAATTTTAGAGACTCTATCGAGTCTTACAGTCGAGGCGTCCCTCGTACTTGCTCAATACAAATTTATTTCAGGCGATCATGACTCATCATAGGGTTTTCATGGATTAGTAGTAGCCATGTTCATTCTCCTACAGTTTTGCCAGCCTTCAATTGTTCCTTTCTGAACATGTCTTTTCTTCTCACCTGTATCACAGGTATACAAAATTCATGAGACATCATTATCAGTTCTAACTTTCAAAATTTTTTTTGCAAACCTGTCACCCACAAACTTGTCCATTCTCACGATTTGTTTTCATATTTGTTCTGTGCAGGAACCCAAATTCATAATTAGGGGACTTTCCTCCCCATAATGGTTTGGCTCAGCAGGCAATTGGACTTCATTATGGGATTACTATGTTGCCATATCCAAGACCCCTTTTTGCTTCCTGCACTTTCAACTTCATTCGGACAAACAACTTGTTAGCTTTTCCATGCATATACATTTTATTGCACCTTTACCACATCGTCATAACAATCTTAGAATTGTGCACACTTTAATGATTA
>JZKD02S1886103.1:1051132-1072405 GCA_000966675.3 Picea glauca | reverse complement strand
AAGAGACACAACATTTATCCTGGGAAACCCTCTAGGGGAAGAAAACCCAGCAAAAACTTCCTTATCATAAATAGCTTATACAATGTTCAAGAGATAAATCAAACCAATATAGATATCCCTCCCCAAGAGATGCGCCACTCTTCTCCCTCTCTCTAACTAGTAATTACAGCTTGCCTCATAAGAGAATGAGCAAGTGAGTTGTGTGTTAGAAGTGAGGCGCTAGCCTCTTATTTATACAAGACTAGCACATGTGAAAGGGCTTCACTGGCAGGGCCGACCTCTCACTCTGGGTGGGTAAACCCACCTTTAATTAATTCTGGGTCTTCAATAATAACTGTTGGGGCCGACTTCTTATTCTTCCCTTTATAATTGTCTGATGACCAATTCGCAAAAGGGGATTTGGTCCTTATACAATTACCGACATGATTAATCCACAATGGGGATTAATCCTAATAATAAAATAGCAATAATAATAAGAATTCTCTTCGCAGTTACATTATTTCAACAGTAGTACGAGACGATATGCAATGGGTCCAATTCTCTCTTGGATTTTGAATGGTCCTATAAATCAAGGTGACAAATTTGTCCCCTTCCCTAACTGAATGGTACTCTTATTAGGCCTAATACAAATGTAAACTTTATCTCCCACTTTATAACTTCGATCTGTGCTATGTGAATCGACATAAATTTTATGTCTATCATGTGCTTCCTTTAGTCATTGCCTAATCTAAATCACCTGTTCCTCCATTTCTTGAATCAATTTGGGCCCAACTATCACTCGTTCTTCTAAAATTTTCCAACTTAATGATGTCCTACATGGCCTTCCATACAAAGCTTCATAGGGTAGCATTCTGATAGATCTATGAAAACTGTTATTGTAGGCGAACTCTACCAAAGGTAGGTACTTCTCCCAATGGGTTTGATTATCCATAACATACATCCTAATCATGTATTCCGTAACCTGATTTACTCTCTTAGTTTTCCCATCTGTTTTGGGATGATATGTTGTGCTTAAGTTCAACTGAGTTCCCAACATTGAATGCAAACTTGCCCAAAACCTAGATGTGAATCAAAAGTCCCTATCTGAAATTATCTTCTTGGGTAACCCATACAGATAGATGACCTCACTTATAAAAATGTGTGCCACATCAGTGACATCATAAGTGTCTCTAACTGTAATAAAATGAGCACTCTTGGTCAACTTATCAACTATCACAAGAATGACATTGTGTCTATGCGATGTGAGAGAAAATTCCAAAACAAAATCCATAGAAACGACTTCCCACTTGGACATAGGAACATCATGAAGTTGTAGGAAACCTGTCAGGTGGTGGTGGTCAGCCTTCACTTGTTGAAACTCTAGTTACTTGGCGAAAAAATAGACTACATCACGCTTCATTCCTACCTAGAAGAAAAGATTCTTCATGTCTGTGTACATTTTCTTCACACTCAGATGTGCACAATAAATTTCTCTATGGGCTTCCTTGGGTATGATTCTTTGAATATCCACACCTTCGAGGATGTACATCCCTCCCTGATATCTTAATAGTCCATCTACTTCCAGGCTATATCCTTGATACTTTGGATCTAATTGCCTCCCACATTGGAGGGTTGAAGTAACCTTTAAATACCAACTATCTCCAAGAAGTTTCCCCAACACACGGTCCCTCAGATTAACTTTTAAGGTTATCAAGGAGAAGACACGTGGTCTCCTGCTCAAGTCATCCACGACGACATTCTCCTTTCCCTTGATGTACGAAGTTCCAAAATCGTACTCACTCGTAAACTCACTCCATCGCCTCTACCTGGATGATTTTAGGGGCTAAATTTCGCTCATGGGCTAATTTTCCATGGTTTTTCCCAAAAAACAATTTTCCATTCTAAAAATGATTTGCCAAAATTCTATAGGATAAAATTATTTTACCTTAAAAATCAACAAAATTTTATACAAACTATATGAAATCCTTAGAAATTTGAATATTTTTACAAAAATATTGCCAAACATTTATAGTTGGCATATGAAGGATTAGTAAGATTCGCCAAGGTTTCTACATTTTAAACTAATTTTCCATCCTTAAAATCATCCTGGTTAAATAAGACTGGCATTGAGATCCCTTTGGGTGAAGAGATGCTTTAAGCTTTCATGGTCTGTTTTGAGCTCAAAACTTTCCCCCACTAGATAATTCCTCCAAAGCTTCAGAGCTAGCATTACAGTTTCCAACTCTAAATCATGAATAGCGTAAATCTCTTCATGTTGCTTCATCTCTGTTGACACATACACTATCACTCCCTCATCCTACATTAGAATGACCCCCAATCCTTGCTTCAAGGCATCTGTGCAAACTATGATTTTTTTTTTCCATATCTGACACTCGTAGAATTGGCGCACTGGTTAGTAACCTCTTGAGCTCAATGAATGTGGTATCACATTCGTCTGTCCATTCATACCTGGCCCCCTTGTGCTACAAGGTGGTGATGGGTTTGACTATCTTAGAGAATACTTCCAAAAACCTCTGATAATAACCATCTAGCCCCATGAAGATTCTCACCTTATGAGCATTTTTCAACACTGGGTATTCCATAATGACCTTCACCTTTTCTGGGGCCACTGAGATTCCTTCACTAGAAATGATATGACCTAAATAGTGAATCTCTTTCTGGAAGAAAGAACACATCGACATCTTTCCATACAATTTGTTCTCTCTAACGCATGACAAAACCACTCACAAGTGTTCCTCATGTTCTCTTTCATTCTTGGAATAGATGATGATATCATCCAAAAATACCTATACAAAGTGGTTTAAGTAATTTCATAATACACCATTCACGAGGATCATGAATACTGCTGGCGCATTGGTCAAACCAAAAGGTACTACAAAAAACTCGTAATTCCCAAACTGAGTTCGAAAGGAAGTTTTAGGAATATCAACTTCCTTAATCCTTAACTGGTGATACCCTGATCACAAATCAATTTTTGAGAAAAAAATTTCTCCTTTCATCTGATTAAAGAGATAATATATTCATGGCATTGGGTACCTATTTTTTCAGTGTACCATGGTTCAAGTCCCTATAATATATACACAGTTGTAAGGAACCATCCTTCTTCTTGAAATAAATTATTGGTGCACCCCAAGGTGAGACACTAGGCCTTATTAGCCCTAATTCAAGTAGTTCCTTCAACTGCATCTGAAACTCACAAAGTTTCAACACCGTCATCTTATATGGTGTCTTGGAAATTGGCTCCACACCAGGTTTTATCTCAATGGTAAAATCAAGCTCCCTCTCAGGACATAACCCAAACAACTCTTTCAAAAAAACATCCTCAAACTCTGAAAATGCTGGATACCGATCCATGGAGGGTCCTTCCCCTTCACTGATTTCTTCCACTACATATAATCGACAAAGTTTCCTCATGCAATATTTAACCTTCATGATTGAGATAAAGCATAGAGACACCTTACTCCATACACCATGGATCTTGACTGACCTTCCTTCATCGTCAACATAAAGAACCCTTTTCGAGAAACAATCTACCATAGCTCGATGGGCTTCTAACTAGTCCATTCCAATGATTAGGTCATACGTCCCTAGAGAAGTGACGTACACCTTCAAACTAGTATTACATACTCCCAAGTCTACTAGAAAATTACCGATGCTAGGTCCTACCACTTGTTTCTCCACCGAATCCATCTCGACTTGTTTAAAGTCATCGTGATCGTAGGCTACCAACCCACAATTTTATAATGCACAAGGTGAAATGAAACTATCTGTAGCACTATAATCAAATAAAAGATTAACATTGACACGATTTAGCATACCTAGCGAATCCACCACCATGGATTGATGTTTTTCCTGGATATTATTAACCACTACATAAATATGGTGGCTACTATTCTCTCTTCTCATCGGGGCCTTTTCTTATCTATTCATAAAGCATGATTGTGACTCTAGACAGTCACACTGGTAATGGGTTCCTCCACACCCCCAACAAGTAACACGAGATGGAACTTGCACACTTCCCTATGACGGTATTTGAAATGGGTTCATTCCCATGGAACCCCTGCCACTACTTGTTTCTCCTTGAGAAGGTCGTGGACCTACCTACGTCATTCGCGATGAGTGGGATGTTGCACTCGATGCCATTGAAATACCTATTTTAACTACTCTAGAAGAAACTCTATTTCCATAAGGATGTGGCCTAGAGCTTCCTCCCCTAGAGAAATTCCTAGGGGAATTCCCCATGAATCCAGGACATTGTGGAATGGTTAACCTCATACCTCTATTTTAGCTCATATGCTCCTTCGTGTAACGATCATTTTCAATTTCTTCAACTACTGACGATGGTTTCCACATCCGTACCATGACCCTTATCTTAGGGTTTAACCCATACACAAAATGTTATGCTTGTCATTGATCGGTATCCATGTATGAGACATATTTTACTAACTCCATGAACTTGATCTCGTACTCTTCCACGATCTTGTTTCCATGAACTAGAGCATGAAATGCTCCTACCTGTTGTTCCTTGTAGTAAGAAGGAAAATATTTCCTTTGGAACCTTTCCTAAAAAATCTCCCATGAGATGGTGTGTGGGATAAGGTGAAAATGCCTCTCTAGATTACCCCACCAGTTCAAGGCATTGTCCCTCAACTTAAGTATCGTTATATTCACCTTGGATGTGGAAGCATAGTCTCTTAAGTTGAAACATCACGTCATTCCTTCCAACCATGCCTCTTCAAGTTTAGTTTTACGACAACCAGAAAAATATGGGAGTTTGGTCTTCTATAGTTCTCTGGTGATGTTCCCTTGTGGAGGCCCTCCTTTTGAGTCCCTCGATTTTTTAGGGTTACCCACTCTATATGGTGGGGGTTCCACTTTGACATATGATTACTGACATCCATTTAATGTCTCATTAATAGCCTCTAAGAAGCACAAAATGAGAGCTAATTCATGCGATGGTGGTGGCAGTGCCAACATTGGTGGTCCTTGCAACTATGCCCCTCAGCTTCGATTTCCCAGATTCCTAACCATCTTGAATAACTGAATCTTCATCAAACTGAATGCTTATTAGGGAAGATTTTATGACATTCCACATTTTCTCAAACTTATACTTGCAAAAATAGGGTTAGGAGTAAGTTCTTTATACTTGTTTGTAAACATAAATTACTCCTATAAGGTAAGTGGCTAAAGGTCAAGGTCAAAATCATCTAAGCTTGATGACTTCCTCGGGGTAATATGCTAACTGTCTTACCTTGGTAGTTATGCCACCCATATAACACACTTTCTAATGTGCATCGAATCCACTTTACTATCATTAACTCACTTATTAACCATTAATATGGTAAGGCCTTCTATTATACCTCAACTATTCACGATACATGCTTATAATAATAATAATAATAATATATTTTTTAAGGTCACAACTAAGCCACACCAAATTGGTGTATGAGACCCCCTTGTTTGTGGGACAAGGGACAATTGTAATAATTACATTGATTATTCACTATAACTCACATATACTCATACTAATACTATCAATATTAAATATAATATAAAATTCATATAATATAAGATAAATTGCACTATCACACATTATGTCTATCATCCTTCTGTCTATACATCACTAGGTCAAGGCTATCTGAATAAGCATCCATATTCAATTAAATTTTATTTTATTTTCAAGGTACTCTAATGTCTTGTTTTCCTTGTAAATTGAGCTACTGTCACATTATGACCCTTTAGTGCATGTACCTCCCATTTACGACATGATTAAGCTTCAACTTGATTTTCTCCATGGTTGGTCTCATGGGTTTGATGGCATAGTCCTTAATATGCGAAAAATAATGAAACCAATAATAATATAAAAACCATTTATATAATGTAAAAAAAAAATTAAAAACTAAAATTTATACCTCATAACATAAGAGAAGCCCCATTTTAACCTTTTTAAGACCCCACTTTCTTATATGTGTGTGTGTGTGTGTTTAAAACTAATAACACATTTTTAACATATAAATACCTATATATTTTTGTTATTTTACTTAATCATTTTATGTATATAACATAACCTCATTTATTTATTTTTACAATATATAAAACCATAATAAATTAAATAATAACTGTATTAAATTAAATTTATAAATAAATTAATTAATTCAAAATCAAATCAAATGAACAAACAAATAAATGGAAATATAATACACATAAATAAATTATAGTAAAAAAAAATGCAAAACAATACGAGATCAACACGGGGCCTTGGATGGCTCATGTGCCCCTCCCTCCACCTTCCAACAACAAAATATCAATACTAAAACCTCCCTCAATTTGCTCCCTCATTTCATTTGTTAGGGTTTTGGTTTATTCTTTTTGAGTGGGTGTGCATAGGGGAAACCATTGTTTGAGCTTCAATCAAATAGAACCCAAATCTTTCTTTGTTGTCATGGTTTTTATTTGCAGTAGTCTTGTTGTTTTGTTGGGGAGGGCATGACCACCATGGGTTGGTGACCCAGCCAGAACGACGATGCATAGTGCATGGAACTGCGCCTTCTGGGATCTTCTCTTCATGGTTTGGCACTGGTGGGATTCTCTGTTGCGTTGTGGAAACGGGTAGTGCAATGCCCCTTCGTGGGATATTATTCATATATTCAATGGGATTCTACATTGCGTTGTTGAAACGAGTAGTGCACTTCGCCTTCGTGGGATCTCTTCCTAGTGGCTTGGGTGCTTGGTCTTGGTTACGACTTGTGATGGTGGAAGCGTAGTGGAAAAAGGAAGCACCCCTAGTGGGCTCTATTTCTCGTGGCTTGGGTTTTTGGTCTTGGTTGCAACTTGTGTTGGTGGATGCATAGTCAAAAAAATGAAATACCCCTTGTGGGCTCCTCCCTTGTGACTTAGTGCTTGGTTTCTAGTCTGACGAAGGTGCTAGTGCATGAAAGTTATTTAGATCGTGGAATCTCTCTCCTTGTTGGGTTTAGGCACTTGGTATCGGCCTAGGCGCTATCCTGGATGCATAATGCATGGTCTCTTTTCCCTTGTGGTCTCCCTCCTTAGGGCCTTGTGTGTAGACTCTCGATGATTTATGGTGTATGCTCGACTCTTGGTTGTAGGCTTGAAAATTGAGGCTCAATGGTAGTGGCTAATTGGTAAGTCATTTGGTTAGTGTGGCCAAGGTTTCAAGTTCAATTCTTGTTTGATGAAAAAAATAATACTTGAGTAATATTCAAGTTAACATATGACTTGGGTTGGGAAAATAAATCCCACAATTTGTTTTTTAATATTTATATTTACATATATTTTCTATATATTTTCTTTTGTTTATGTTTGCATCTAACCCTTATAATTATTTCCTCGTATTATTTTGTAGGTGCAGATGATTACAGGTACATGGGTTGGATCAGTGGGACAAGGAACATGTGGAAATAGGACTCGAAGAGGTGTGGTAGGGTCTTTTCCCTGCTACACTCACCCTCTTCTCCAATACTTTTCTGGGTAGTTTCCTTAGGGTTCCCGGATCATTTCTGGGTTATTTCTGGTTTATTTAAGGGCTCTAAATAAATGGTAGTTTCATGTCCAAGGTTTCATATTGTGTTTTCCAAGGTTGTAGTTGGGTAATCCCTAGGTTTCATTTTTTAAAACAGGTTATGATACCATTTGTAAGGCCTTCTATTTCAAGGCCTCAAAAATATAAATACCTCGTACTATAATGACTACAATTTAGTTCATGATTTTCTTTTTACAAGGAATAACTGGTAAATAGACAACATAATAACAACGACATAATAACAACATATAAACTAGTAAAATACATACCTCAACCTAAAATTTAGTTGATCAGGCGCCTTTCTCGTTTGTTCTTGTTCTTTCCCAAACTGAATATTTACCTCCCAGCCAACTAGGAATAGTCTCCCCAACTCCGTAGCTCTAGGAATCCTTGTAGCTTCCTACTCCTTGAGCACAAAGTTCCTAGCAACAACAATATCCCTGTAAAAGTTCCCCAAAATAGTCTATGTCCTCCATCATCCTCCTTCTTCATTCTCTCTTTCAAAATTTCCCCCTTGCCTTCTTCTTCCATAATTTTACCCAAAAGAAAGACCCCCTTCCAATTCCTCTCCCCTCTTCCTTATCCTCCTCTCTTGAATCCCCCCCCTCATTCAATTCCACAACTGCCTTATCCCCTCATTAATTACATCACCTACCATAAATAATAAAATAGTAAAAAGATTCATTGTATTTATTTTAGTAATTAATTAATTTAACTTAACAAATTATGCTCAATAAAAGAAATCAATTGGGCTATTACATAGATACAAATTGTATTTTATTCATTCAAATAGTGACATACATGTACCAAGAGACTCAACATTTATCATAAACAACACCATGTTCTCTCATACATTCTCATAGTATTTCATTATAAGGCACCATGTGCTTTCTTTAAGACTCTACATGTACTACAAAACCATATTCACAAACATACTCTTACAAAACATAGCCAAAGTCAACTCTCAACCAAGAGCATTCATAGCGAACCCACTGAGTGAATAACAATAAACAACCACAAAAATAAAAACAATAGCATCCTATGTGTCATCCATTCTTCCATTTTGTTTATTTCTTTGTTCTCGTGCTCTGGAACTTTTATCTCTTCTTCTCTCTCTCTACTAACTGTCAATATCACACATTTCTACCACCTACATGCAATCCATGTAACATCTTTGGAGTTTTGGTAGTCTTAACTAAATTTCAAGATCATCCCTTAACTGCTCCATGCTCTCACATTCTTCCTGATTTAATCATTCAGGAATATTTCCCAAAGATCCTCCTCTAGATTCTGATGTGCATGCAATATCATCTTAATTTTTGGAATGCATGGTGGAACTTCTAGAAAACACGCAAACCTTATTTTATTCCTTGCGCAAATTTTGTTGCGTGCACAAAAATCGTGGTGCATGCACACAAAAATTATGGTGTGTGCAAAAATATTTAGTCAACACATTTGTGTGCACACAAAATATTTACCCCGAAAATTTACGTGCCAACAGGCCCCCACAACTATTACTTGAATCATCCTAGAGACAATTTCCTTGCTTATGGTGTGACAACTACCATGAAAGGAATTGCCTTCATGAGCTCATAAAGGAACTCCTTGAACTGATTATCAAATTCATTGAGGGTGGAATGGATTTTCGAGGTAAGATGAACGAATTCATCTGCATCAATCATCGTAACCTGTGAAGCTTCCAGATCCATATTTTCCATCTTCTTGATCATGGAATAAATGAAAACCTATGCGACTGTCAACTGAGTATAAAATATTTGGGCTTTATCAGTTGCATCGTATTCAAACTCTGAAATTGTTTGTTTCTCCACTGGTTCTGTAGTGATTTCCTTAGTCTTGGTAGTGATGGTTATCATCGCAGCTTGGATCTCCTGGAGGTAGAGAATACAAACTGATATTTTTTTGAATGACCTTTGCTTCCACCGCATGAACCCTGCAATCAATAGAGATATTTTCCGATGGATTATGAAAATGGTTTTAGGGTGAAAATCTATTCTACCAATCTAAAAAAATACCAAATTCAGGTCTGGCCACCGTGGATGGATTATTTAGCCACCAAAAACATTGTATGTAGCTCTAGAACCCTTTGTGTCATATGTTGGATCCAAGCACAAAGTGTTAGGTTCTGAGGATCTAATTCTTGAAGACATTCCTTTACTTTCGAGATATTTAGAAAGGGATTGATCCAAAAAGGATCCAGAGAAGGCTAAGAACAACTTAGAACTTGCAGAGGCAACTCATGGTGCTCAAAATGGCTTCAACGGACAGAGAAAGGGAAAAAATTAAAAAAATACCAAAACTCAGTTAAAATGACATGGTTGTGAAGAGCCTGTTGCAAGATTTCTAATGATGCAAATAGATCACCAAACAGGGTTACGAATCAAAAGTTATAAGCTATCAAAGTTTTGGTCAACCTAGCCCAGTCAGCAGGGATGAGTCAACATTCGTACTGCTAACGTCAGCATCAGTATGGATGATGTCATCATCCGTGTAGCCTATGTGGAAAGTGAATAGGATGACATGTGTCATGATGATTTCTGCATGCCACTTGGTAGCACCAGAGGATGCCACGTGTCACTCCGCCAACTAAGTGACTTAACATAGCTCCGCTAACCACCATCCCAACTACTTCACTTATTGCATAACCGCCAAATTTTATTATAAAAAGGGGTGATCGCTAGTGTTGGGGACAGAAGGAGGCAGTCTGAGCATGCTCGTATGGATTTTGGCTCAGTTTTCTAGACAGGGGCATGATTTTCGATATTTCTCAGTCATTTATTATAGAGGCAGGGCACGGTAATGGAGGTAGGGGTGTCTCTTGGGCCTGAAAGTGTCAGACTCAGATCAATGTGTCGAGATAATGATTTTTAGGTAATTTGACACCATGAATGCAATGGTGATGTTAGTTTTCTAATCTGAGAAAATCTTTTGTAGCTTAGCTCCAGAATGAGGTATATTTATGTATTTTGCCCATTTTTTTTGTGGAGTTAATAAAAAGACCTACTCATTTGAGAGTAGGACCCGGAGACATAGTCCACTAGGGATGAACTCCATTATCAAGTTCTTTATGCTCATATTTCATGCTTATGTCTCTTTCATTTTGAGCTTTCCTTTTTATGGTGTACTTTAGTTTATGCTCATTTAATACGATTATTTAATAAGTCACCCGATGAAAAGATCTTGGATCATGTTGGTATCAGAGTAGTCGTATTTGACTTGAATTGTTGAGTATGCATGATTACTAGGGCCAAGCATAAGTAGGGTGAAGGAAATCTTAATACTTTTAATCTTGAAGTTCGTTGTGCATCCCAAAGGAAGAAGATGGTAGCAGAGGACAAACATGATGAACAAGAGATAAACTTTCACATGGTCTTTTATCGCATGTTAGAAATGGTTGAATGAATGTATGGAGATTACAAGAAGAGGATGAAGAATAAAGGGAAGAAAATGGAAGCACATGCAGATGATGATGCTTCGGTAAACCAAGGGGTTGGAGGAGACCCTCCTGAGCCTCCATCTTCACCTTCAAGTTCTAGTTCTTCTTCCTCCGAGCATTCTCATCACTCTAGCCATAAAGCCTCTTTTAAGAAACCATTATTAAAGATTGATGTGAAGTTTTCTTTACCTATGTTTAATGGAGATGTTAATCCTGAAAAACTAGATAATTGGATCCGACGGGTTAAATAATATTGTTGTGTTCAACATATTGATGAGGAGGAAGTTAAAGTGAAACTGGCTTCTCTTTGGTTGGAAGGAATGACTCTTACATGGTGGGAGAGAAAACTAGAGGACCAAAGTAAATGTGGTAATATTCTTTCCTCATGGTCAGCATTTAAATCAAAGATAAGGAATAAATTCTATCCATTAGGGTATTTACACAAAGAAATGATGGAATGACAAACTTTGAGGCAGAGTAAAGGTCAAATTGTACAAAGTTTCACAGAAGAATTTAGGAAGAAACCTATTGCACTAAATATTCCTTTGTATTCTTATGAAACTTTAATGAAGTATATTGGTGCACTTCACAGTTATATTCGTCATACTTTTCTCTTTCTTAACCCCACTAGTCTTGATGAATTTTGTGTGCAAGCCACTCACCTTGAGAACATTGGAAACATGTTCAAGAAGATCCCACGAAGAAACCTTCCAATCTCCCACAAAATACTTTCAAGAAGTTCAAAAGGAAGGAAATGAAGATTGCTACAGTAACGAGAGGAGGAAAACCATATTGCACTCATAGAAAGAAGAGTGATCATGATGAATAACACTATTGGAAACTGCATCCAGAAAATAAACCAAAACAATTTGGTCGAAAGGGGAAGACGAAGACCGTTTCTACAGTGCAACAAGATCTTGGTTGTAATTTAGGATATGAAGGAAAGGTTGCAACGATTGGAGTACAAGACAAAGAATTTGTTCATGCTAGTTCAAGTTCCAATTATGAATCTAATATGGATGAACGAAAGAGGAATGAGTTATTTCATATACGAGTTGTATGTATACATACTAATATAGATACATTATTTGATTAGGGTTCCCAAGTAAACTTAATATTTGAAGCACTTGTCTAAATGATGGGTCTTGTGACGAAACCACATCCAAAGCCTTATCCTCTTGGTTGGGCATGTGATCAAGAAAAAATTAATTTCACCAAACAATGTAGGTTCATATTTTATATTTCTTCCAAGTTGATTGATGAAGTGGATTTGCATGTTGTACCAATTGATATATGTGGCATAGTGTTGGGAAGTCCTTATCTTTATGATAGAAAATCAGTCTTCTTTCGTCATGAGATCAAATACCACCTTACTAAAGGGGGGAATGGAATATATTGTTAGAGCTCACAACATGATGGTAAATACAACACTTGTTAGTGCATGGAAAATGAAAGGACTCATAACCACTAATAAGATATTTGTACTCATGGTTGTCAAAGAGAAGGATGTCGGGACATCCGACGCTTTTGAAGGATGTGATCCATCTCATAAAAAGGAATTAATTGATATTATTTTTAAGTATGATGATATTTTCCAGAAACCAGATGGATTACCTCCTAAGAGGGAAATCCAACATGAGATACATATTCAACATGATTCTCCTCTTCCTAATGTGGGCCTGTACAGGATGTCAATTGTGGAGATGACAGAGATCAAGAAGCGGGTACAGGGATTATTGGATCAAGGGGTCATTAGGCCCATTTCATCTCCTTATGGTTCTCTGATCATGATGGTGCCAAAGAAATATGGCACATGGCGAATTTGTGTCGATTAATAGGATTTGAATAAAATCACGGTGAAAAATCGATACCCTCTTCCTCGTATAGATGATTTACTTGATCAGTTGAAGAATGTTGTTTATTTAACTAAGTTTGATTTGAGTAGTGGATATCATCAAATCAAGGTCACAGAATAGGATGCATGGAAGACTGCCTTTAAAACCAAACAGGGATTGTTTGAGTGGTTGGTTATGCCATTTAGGGTTTTTAATGCTACAGAAAATTTCATGTGTGTGATGAATGATGTATTCAGGTTTTCCTAGATGACTTTGTGATTGTATATTTAGATGACATTATCGTTTTTAGCAGGACTTGGGATGAACATGTAAGGCATGTAAATAAGGTATTGGATACTTTGCAAAGGGAAAATTTGTATGTGAAAATGTCTGAATGTGAATTTGGCAAGACTTCACTTGTATAATTAGGTCATATTGTGGGAGGAGGACAATTGAATATTGATCCTTCCAATATTGAAGTAATTGTAAAATGTCATAAGCCAAAAAGTGTAACCGAAGTCTGGAACTTCTTGGATGCAATCCAGTATTGGAGGAGATTCATTCCCAACTTATCCTTTATAGCATCTCCTTTGCATGCTTTAACCAATGTGAAGAACACTTTTTAGTGGGAAGGAAAACAACAAAAATCTTTCGACACTTTGAAGGAGAAGATCATTATCGCACCATTATTAGCATTGTTGAATCTTCAAGAGCCTTTTGAGATCGAGACAGATGCTAGCAGATATGCCATGGGTGAAGTATTGATGAAATAATGTAAACCTATATGTTACCACTCTGATTCTTTTAACCAAGCTGTTGTTAACTATCCTACATATGATAAAGAGTTGCATGAATTAGTTCAAAGAGTAAAGAAATGGAAGCACTACTTGTTAGGGAAGGAAACAATTATACGTATAGATCACCAGCGCTTTCATTGTATTCAAGCATAGACCAAAATGAAACAATTTTGACACTACAGATGGATGGGTTTTCTGCAACAATTTCATTTGGTAATCAAGTACAAGAAGGGTACAAGTAACAAGGTAGTAAATATGATTTGTAGACCTCATATTGTTGCTTCTATTATTTTGAAGAATACTTATTTATCTCATGGTATCTATGTAGAACAATATGCCATCGATGAATATTTTAAACAATTATATGAGAAGCTAACCCATGGTGCACAAGTAGAGAACTATTGTCTGCGGGGAGAACTACTCTATAATATTGGGAAGCTATGTATTCCTACAAGTGAACGAGTCCATGTAATACAAGAAGCTCACACTTCTCTTGTGTCTGGGAATTTTGGGGTAGGAAAAACTATGGCTCATTTGCAAAGGTCTTGTTATTGGCCTCAAATGTAAGCAATTGTAACTAAATATGTAAAGGGGTGTGTGATGTGTTCTACTTGTAAGCCCACTAATAGAAAAATGGGGCTATACTCACCACCTCCTGCTCCATCCCATCCATGGGAAAGTGTCAGCATGGATTTTGTAGGGGGTTTACCAATGACCAGAGGGGGTCATGATTATTTGTATGTTATAGTGGATAGGTTCAACAAGATATGTATCTTGATGCCATGTAAAAAGAAGATCACTGCTTAGAAGAATACTAATCTCTTCTTTCAATATGTTTGGGATCACTTTGGGTTAACCACGTCCATTGTCTTGGATCAAGATACTTGATTCCTTGAATATTTTTGGACTAGCTTGTGGAGAATGGTGGACACTAAATTGAAGAGGAGCATTGCTTTTCATCCATAGACCAACGAACATACATAGGTGGTAAGCAAAACAGTGGTACTTTTTCTTCGAGGATACTGCAGGAAGCATCCTAAGTTATGTGATGAACATATACCCTATGTACAACATGCTTATAACTAAGATTTACATTCATCCACTCAGAGTTCACATTTTGAGACGTGTTTTTGGTACCTACCAAAGGTTCTTTTAGACTTGATGTATGGGAGAGATGCCAATGTAAATGAAGAAAGAATATAAGAAAAATCCCACAAGTTCATTCAGAGGATTCAACAGATACACCAGGCAGTCAGGGAATAGTTGGAGAAGAGACAAACACAGTATAAATCTCGGCATGACAAGCACATGGTTGATCATCAGTTCTAGGTTGGAGACCAAGTATGGCTTCACATCAGCAAGGAATGATTGAAGGGTTAAGGAAAGAAACTCAAGCCTATCCGATATGGAACCTTCACTATCTTGGAGAAAAGCGTCGCTAATGATTTTTGTTTAGATCCTCCACCTTATATGCAGATTTATTTAGTTGTAAACGTAGAGAACTTGAAACTTTTTGAGCCTCTCATGACCATGGATCAGGATGAGGAAGTTTCAATACCTTTAGTTGATGAGTTTTCGCCTGAGTACTTGGATGAGTTACATGATAATATCATCTTGGAAAGAATAACGAGTACTTCACGCAGGGGTGATGTTGATTATCTTCAAGTAGGATTAAAGGGCACACATCCAAGTAAGGAAAAGTGGATTGAGAAGGACAAAGTGAGGGGAATATTCCCTCACCTACCTATTGACTAATGAAATATTTTGGTGGTCCAAAAATCTCTTAGTGGGGAGGCGTGAACCAAAAAGGATCCAGATAAGTCGAAGAAAAACTCAGAACTCGCAGAGGCAACTCAGGATGCTTAGAATGGCTTCAACAGATAGAGAAAGGGAAAAAATTCAAAGTTCCCAAAACTCAGTTAAAATGGCATGGTCATGAACAAGGCATCGCAAGATTTATAATGACATAAACGACTCGTCAAAAAAGTTACATATCAAAAGTTATAAGAGGTCAAAGTTTTGGTCAACTTATCCCAGTCAACAGGGATGAGTCAACATCCATACTATTGACTTCAACATTAGTAGAGATGACGTCATCATCTATACAACCAACGTGGCAGGCACAAAGGATGAAAGGTGTCATGATGATGTCAAGATGACATCACCCTACCACATGGTAGAACCAAAGACTGCCACATGTCACTCCACCAACTAAGTGACTTAATATAGCTTCGCTAACCATCATGCCAACCACTTCACTTATTGCATAACCACCAAATTTTATTATAAAATGGGTGATCTCTAGTGTTGGGGACAAAAGGAGGCAGACCGAGAATGCCCGTGCGAATTTTGGATTAGTTTTCAAGACAAAGGCAGACTTTTCGATATTTCTTAGTCATTTATTACAGAGGCAAGGCATGATAACTGAGGCAGGGCTATCTCTTGGGCCTAAAAGTGTCAGACTCATATCAAGGTGTGGAGACAGTCATTTTTAGGTAACTTGATGCCACGAACACAATGGTAAATTTTTTTTTATGATCTGAGCAAAGATTTTGTAGCTTAACTCTAGAATGAGGTATACTTATGTATTTTGCCCAATTCTTTTGTGGAGTTAATAAAAAGACCTACCCCATTTGAGAACAGGACCTAGAGATGTATTCCACCATGGACGAACTCCATTACCAAGTTCTTTGTGTTCATATTGCATGCTTATGTCTCTTTCCTTTTGAGTTTTTCCTTCTTTATGGTGTACTTTAGTTTATTCTCATTTAATACGATTCTTTAATAAGTCACTTGACAGAAAGATCTCGGATTAGGGAGGGATGTCACGAACCTACTCCAAGGTATTAGGTACATCTTCATACAAGTTATCGACTGGGACCAGGAGGTCGTTGAAGGAGGAACTACTCTCATCATATTGAGCCTTTGTTTTTTCATGTGTCGATACTTTTGTGTCATATACTCATTGCAAGGCCTTGTGAGACTAAGCCTCCTATTGATAGAATGCACAAGTTTGATTGTGTGTTGAAATTTATACTTGGTTTTATAGTTGAATTTTTGCATGAGCCACAAATAGTGTGTGGTGTCATTCCCATAATTTTGCAAGTAGAGTAGTAATGTAATTTGGCATTGCTAGAGTAGGAATTGGTGCTAAAGGAATCCCTACAGTGGCGATGTTCATCAAAGTGACCAGCGAAGGGTCGAATCTGAGTACACACATGTGACTACTAGAGTTTTGAATTGAAGTTGAAGGCTGAGGTGGAGTGTCAATAGAAGGAACGACACCCGCAAGCTAGCGACAAATATCATTGAGATTATGGTTGGCCTCCATATGAAATTACTATTGTAGAAGCAATTGTGTTTTGAGGGTAGTGACCAGAGTCACAATCCCAGGTGCCATTCATCCTGGGAAATACTATAAAGGAGGAGTCACCACTATAATGGTTGGTCTGGTCCACTATCATTTTGTAGAGTAGAATGTTGACTACTACGACTGTTGTGCGTTGTGTCTTGAGGGGGTATTTTTTTGTTGATCGACACTCTCATGTTTAGGACTATACCTGATGTGGATCGGGTATACAAATGTAGAAATCAAGTCTTATTTACACTTGGAAGCCTCCTTTTTCTTATATATCCATCCTATGGGGGCTATGTTCTATCCCTTCCATCATGAATCCTCAACCTAACTTTGATCTTGGTTGTGCTTAGCGAGCATTTCCAAAGTGTCCATTTCTTCTTCCAGGACCAATTTCATATGTTCTGGCCACTCTTTCAACCCCTATTAGATATCTTATTCTCTAATATAGAAGGGAAGTAATGTCATGGAAGACCTCGAGTCATCATTGGGATAGATATAAATGTTATGAAAATTCCATTCAAATACAAGATAACTTGCATACTTGATGATATTGCATGGGATGCGCACTTTCGAGTTCACCCAGATAAGTTGTTGATACCACTTATGAAAGGATATATAATTTGTTTCTTGAATGATAGGGTCTCTGCTAACTTCCAAGGGAAGGAATCGAGGGACCACAAATGTTGGGCCAACCATAGCAACATGCTCATAGATTGCAAGGGGTCTCCAAAGAACCATGACAAGAAGCAATAGAATCCAGTTGTAATGGAAGTCCTTCCCAACATTTTGAGTATCCAATCAATCATTGACGAATTTATTAAGGATATATTAGGATCAAGCTAGCTAGACACCACCCAAACATCGTTTAACAAACACAAAGATGCCAAGCGAGCACTCATCCTTCCTATATTTCCGCAAGATCTTACATGTGAGAAGTTGGGTGGATACCTTAAGTCGTTGATCATTGATTTCTAAAATCATCAGTGCGTGTGTTCCCCAACGTGTTTCGTACTTCCCATACACATCCTCATAGGCAACGTCTTTGGATTTTAGATATTTTTTTGGTTCCTCACCATGCATGGGAATTTTAGCTACTCGATGAATTGCTTCTGCATAAATAGTGTATTTTTCACCCAACCATAGTTAGCCACTCTGTAGGAAAGTAAGGAAAAAATGAACATAGATGGTAACCGACTCCCCATGGCCAATGTGATGACATTTGACTAGGGATAGTATGGCATCCTTTCAAAGTGGCTTGGCCCATTCTTTTGTAAGAACTATTTGTTGGCCATCCGCACTATGAAAAATTTGTGCATAGTTGGAAAAGAAAAGGGATAAGAATTGGATATTGTCTTGGACGTCGTAGTCGAAAAATTCAACATCCTGAACTTTCCCCATCCAGGACCTTGTAAAAATAACATTATTATCTAGTGGAGGCTCTGGTTTATTTCTTTCTCAGACTTCGTTTGTTTTGTTGCAGGCTTGCGACCTAATCAAGAAAGCCATTTGAAACTATATTCACTGGGTTCTCCAAGTAGCATCAATGTCCTAGTAGATATACCCAATTTCTGAGTTGGATTTGTCGGCTATGCATCCGCTTATCTATGATTATATTTTTTTCTTGTCGTGTATCTCTAAAGGCCTAAACTTATACTAGAAATAGTAATCCATGAGGTTGAATTGGGAATTATTAGTTCCTTCCAGGGAAGGTTTCCATTTGAGTATGGCATGATGATTTTTTGGGAAATGCACAAAGCCATTAATAACTTAGAGTGTATTACTACCCACCTCAGGAACCATCGGTTCATAATTGCTTATACCATCCCATCACCCCCCCCATAGGTCATCATGCCACTATCGACGTTATTTTGTCCTCAGTGCATGCTAGCTCTCCATATATCCCCTCTCATTCAAGGGACATTTAAAATCATATCTATTTTCAAACGCGCATAATATCTGGATGAGATCTTTCCATTTACCATCGGGTATTGTCAAAACTTGCTAACCCCTTGGAAACATACGACAGATATGTCGATTTTTATTTTTTGGAAGGGTTTATTCCACCTTATTGTCTATTTTGATGTTGACAGTTCCATACAAGAATGAGTATTATTCTTCAGGGAGTGTTATGCATGATTCCTATGCACCCCTACATCGGTTCACCTAGTCTTAGTCTACCAAAACATTCCCTAGCAGGTCACAATTCTTTTTCACACATATCCAACCTCTCTGATTCTACCATGGAGGATATGCATGAGTTGTCATTGGACCTAGGGATATATGTTGACCCCCCACTATTTCCTTAATTCTACGTAGCTCATATGTTTTCTCTATAGGAGTTAGAGGGACTGAGTGGAAGGAATTTCTTTCCGACAGAGAGTGCTAAGTTTTTTGAACTATCTTTCGAGAACCTCATGGATACTTGTCCACCGAACGTCTCTCGTTGAAGTACATGTATTAGCAGACATCTACCCTTGGTCATAACCTTTCCCTTATGGACTCTTCCACAACTACCCATTCATAGAAGTGCACTCAATGCCTTTCCCACCACTGGGCAGGTATACCTTTTAACACTACATCGAGGGCACAAACTCAATGGAGTATGCACCAGATTTGTCCCATCGAATTGATAAGGCCCAAATTCATCTTCAAACATCGCAATGGTATTGCACATGCACCACCTAGTAGATACTTGATCCGTCAGGATTTTTTGAAATGACTTATGGATGAGTTTTTATTTGCATGCATTTATTAACCATTGGGAAACTTAATGAAAGAGCGAGAAAAGAGAATGAATCATACAACCATTAACATATTTTCAGATCTGAAAAGCAATGAAAAACAACAAACCATAATGCACAAGTTGATAACGGAGTTCGGCACAACTTTGCCTATGTCTCCGGGCCTTTTCCTTGTGAGGGAGGCTTCTTTATTTATGTTCGAAAGCTTATTAGTACATCTTTACAATGCTGAATGGCTTCCAGACTGATCTGGTCTTGTTTGCCCAGATCTCTAGAATCTTGCACAACTTACGGCACCTGAAACGGATGTCCCGAGCTCTCAGAAATCGTCTGACAGCATCTCCTCCTCAACAGCTTCCCTGCCTCAAACTGGCTTAGACCTGGCTTTGCCTCAGCATCTCTGCTCTCCAAAACCGTCCAAAAGTTGTCCAAAAGCTTACCCCTTGGCCTCAAAATGGCCTTGGTTAAATAGTGGAGGAGTTAGTTGTCCATCTCCAACTTCCTCCACGAATTTAGGCTCTAAAAATGCCCAATAACTCCCAAAAATTAGTTAATTACATTAAAAATGGGTTAAACATTGTTAAAAACCCAAAATTGGTTTGAAAAACCACTTTTAAACCATATAATAGTTATGAAATGGGCTTAAGCCCCCTCTCCTGGGCGCGCGCCCCTCTTGGCAAGGTCGTATGGCACCATGTGGCCACGCGCTAGCGCGAGCCACCCCTTTCGCTCCAGCACATTACAATATTTAATTTAAATACATTAATATCCATTACATAGTATAAACCACTATGGTAGTGCGTTGGCAGCGCGACCTATGTTAAAGTTTTATATGGTGGGGAGGTTCGGGGTTTGAATCCCCCGGGCTCCAAAAACTTTTTACATAGCCGTCATTGACTAAAACTGGGGTGCCACGTGGCAGCCGCTGATTGGGCCACGTGGCACCCAACCATTCGCTTGAATAGTGCCACGTGTCAACATCTGATTCGATCAAGTCAACCAACCGGAGGATGCCACGTGTCCATCACTGATTCACCCACGTCGCTGGCCACGTCAACCTTGCCGTATGCCATGTCATCTACCACGTAATCCTGCCACGTCAGCTGATGACATCACCCTGCCACATGTCACCCTTTTAGTGGTGACACGTGTCACTTCGGGATTGGTCCAACTACGCGCCGAAAATGCCAAATCAGCCTGACACGTGTCCTGCTCTGGAGCCGCCACATGTCCTGTACAGAATCTTCCATGTCATCATATAGACCTGCCACGTGTCTTGTACGGACTGGCATGTGTCCTGTACAGACTATACGGACAGGTACAGTCAACATCCAAAATTTTGCCTGTTTGGCTCGGCAGACAGAATGCGATATCTTCTTCATACAGACTCCATTTGACATAAAAATTATACCACCGGAATCAGGAAGACGAGCCGGACGCAATGGTGTTGGTTTCGTCGGATTTCGAGCACTTTCATTTTTGAGCATTTTTCATGCCCTGACAGGCTTTTGAATCCGATTTCGGATCACACCTCCCAACAATAAG
>JZKD02S1886103.1:1017521-1049128 GCA_000966675.3 Picea glauca | reverse complement strand
AAACGGATGTCCTGAGCTCTCAGAAATCGTCCGACAGCATCTCCTCCTCAACAGCTTCCCTGCCTCAAACTGGCTTAGACCTGGCTTTGCCTCAGCATCTCTGCTCTCCAAAACCATCCAAAAGTTGTCCAAAAGCTTACCCCTTGGCCTCAAAATGGCCTTGGTTAAATAGTGGGGGAGTTAGTTGTCCATCTCCAACTTCCTCCACGAATTTAGGCTCTAAAAATGCCCAATAACTCCCAAAAATGAGTTAATTGCATTAAAAATGGGTTAAACATTGTTAAAAACCCAAAATTGGTTTGAAAAACCACTTTTAAACCATATAATAGTTATGAAACGGGCTTAAGCCCCCTCTCCTGAGCGCACGCCCCTCTTGGCAAGGTCGTATGGCACCATGTGGCCACGCGCTAGCGCGGGCCACCCCTTTCGCTCCAGCACATTACAATATTTAATTTAAATACATTAATATCCATTACATAGTATAAACCACTATGGTAGTGCGTTGGCAGCGCGACCTATGTTAAAGCTTTATATGGTGGGGAGGTCCGGGGTTCGAATCCCCCGGGCTCCAAAAACTTTTTACATAGCCGTCATTGACTAAAACTGGGGTGCCACGTGGCACCCAACCATTCGCTTGAACAGTGCCACGTGTCAACATCGGATTCGATCAAGTCAACCAACCGGAGGATGCCACGTGTCCATCACCGATTCGTCCACGTCTCTGGCCACGTCAACCTTATTGTACGCCACATCATCTACCACGTAATCCTGCCATGTCAGCTGCTGACGTCACCCTGCCACATGTCACCGTTTCAGTGGTGACATGTGTCACTTCGGGATTGGTCCAACTGCACGCCGAAAATGCCAAATCAGCCTGACACGTGTCCCGCTCTGGAGCAGCCACATGTCCTGTATAGAATCTGCCACGTCATCGTACGGACCTGACACGTGTCTTGTACGGACTGACATGTGTCATGTACGGACAGGTACAGTCAGCATCCAAAATTTTGCCTGTTTGGCTCGGCGGACAGAATGTGATATCTTCTTCATACGGACTCCGTTTGACATAAAAATTATACCAACGGAATCAGGAAGACGAGCCGGATGCAATGGTGTTGGTTTCGTCGGATTCTGAGCACTTTAATTTTTGAGCATTTTTCATGCCCTGACATGCTTCTGAATCCGATTTCGGATCAATACTTCATATAGTTTATGCTCCCACCTCTCCATGGCATCCTTCGAATTAGTATCATATGACTTCACACTACTCCAACTCAACTCCCCATTCATTATGGGATTGACATAATCTTCCTTGTGCCCCATGATGTGGTAGATATTTTCAATAAGAGATCTATGTGCATACTCATTCATGGGATCATTGTATCTGTCTCCTTCATTTGGATCTAATGGTGAAATCGCACACATGGTGTATGTCTCAAATAACATATGTCACTTCTTTATATTCAATATGACATTATTGTTGAAGGCCCAATTAATACTAGGTAAGGAAAGATAGGGATATGAGTCATCCATGATATTTATCCCTTAAAAGTATGCCTTAATATTCACCCCTTATAATTTCACTTCGACTTACTTGATATGATCTATAGGATAGATTCTATACTGATTTTCAAATCAAAGGAAATAGGATACCAGGCCAAGTTCGGTTTACCCATTAACTCCTAGGATTTCTTCAACAAGATTTTCATGTTGGATCCTAGATCCAACATGACACCATCCATCTCATAGCTTCCAAGTTCATTCGTCATCTTGAACTCTCGTCTTGTCTCTTTTGTTTACTAACCCGAAACACATCCCTTTCTGGTAGGGGGGTTGATATAGCTATATATTCCCCTTCTCCCACCATGCAGGTTGCTAACATATGCATCAATTTTATCACAACATCAATATCATTTAACAACTTCAAACAACAACACAAGAAGTTAATTACTTGGTATTTGGTTTGTGCTTCATGACCCATGTCACGCACTGCTTCTTCTTACATCATGTGCTCTATCTCTTAATGCATGTGCTCCTCTATTTCTCTATGTTCAACACACCATAATTCTTCTTGTTTGTGAGATTCCTCCAATGACCTTTGCATTATACATTTTATCTCCTCTCACACACAAGATTCCTCCAAAGACCTCTATGTGGCATGCTGCAACTCTTCACAGGCTCGAGCTTCCTCCAACGACCTCTGTGTTGCACACTATACTTCCTCATGGACCTAGGCCTCTTCTAGCGACCTTTTTGTTGCGTGTTGCAACTCTTCTCATGCTCTTTATTCCTCTAGGACCCTCTACATGTCACATAGAAACTGCTTCTACTGTGAAACAAAAAACTTAAGAGGAGGATGTACTTCCTTTCTAATCTTCCCCTCCATTCTTTGGACCGATATTTCTCCATGCTCAAAATCCATTCCCATCTTTTCCCTGCCACGATTTATCACCCTCACGTAAACTTCCTCATCCTTCTTTTGATTCCTACACAACTCTATGGTCACCATCTTATAGTGTTCCTTCTTCTCTTCCCACTCCTTTAATAAGTCAGGACAATCCTCTGTGACATGCTTGATACTATAATAGTACCCACTAAGAGCATTCAATTTAGTACAAAATCTTGATACATGGCCTATCTCGCCACGATTAAAATAAGTGGTCAATATTCCTTGCCCCCTTCCATATCCTCATCCTCAACCTCATCCATATCCACCTCTCGGGCCTCCTTGATATCCACCTCTCACAATGCCTCAACGATCACCACCCTTCTGCTCTTCCTAAACATGAAAAACATCATGGGTGTGGTCCTGCATGAACTAAAGTGACCGAAAATCGTTCACATCGTGCCCCATCGATTTGCAAAATTCACGTAACGGATTATGGTGAGGTTTCTGATATTTTTCCATTGTTGGGAAGTATGGTGGTATATGTCCCCATTGTTTGCAATCCTCACACAATTCCATCTGGGGCTTAATCGAAAATGGATTCAGCGCACTCTTCGCATGATAATTGACCAATGTAGGACACTTGTCCCTGCAGTGGCCTTCTGATCAACACATTATACAATAGACGTGCTCATGCACCACCTTTTCATTTTCCATATCCTACAACTGCATTGTCATGTTGGAAAGTTGGGACTGTACCTGCTCCAAACCTATCAATGTTTGTCCTCCTCCTGGTGTCTCATCTAGGTGCATCACAATTTCCATTTCCTATGCCTGAGTTTTCACCTTTTTTTGGGTGAGCAGGACTTGGATACGGGGAAGCAACCCCACAATCAACCATGCTTTGCATGTCAAGGATATATAACATCATCTAGTCCAACAAAATCTTGAACCATTAGTCATAATCCCACACAATTTCTCTCACTTGTTGCTTTATCTCCTTAATTTCTATAATGCATTGAGATTTTGACTTAGGTTTCTAGAATTTTCATGCTCCCAGAGACACGAACCTAGAATCTTCTGCTACAATGTTTTTCTCCTCAACTTCTTTCCCCTCACGGCATAAATTTTTTCCCATCAAAATGTTCCTTTAAAATTGGCCACAAGGATGATTTTTTTTCAAATAATTTCTTGAAGAGTAGAAAATTATAATATAATTTATAATTATTAATTTTTTTTTATGATATATTATGATGAATAGTCAAATCTCAAATCTTAACCGTTGACAGTTTAGTTGAAATGATTTTTTTTTATTTCAAATAAAAATTCTTTTGTGCTCAAAACATGTCCAAGGTTAAGATTAATCACAGGATTCCATTCTGTGAAGACAATATCAATGAAGATTAATCATACGATTCCGTTCTTTAGAAGGAAGGTTGATGATAACACACTGAATACATTAATCATAGGATTCCATTCTTTGAAGAGAATATTGATGCGAACAAATCTCAATGAAGATCGATGGTAGCACATTCAATGATTCCATTTTGAAAGGAAGATCGATGGTAACACATTCAATGATTGATTTAGCATTCTGCAATCATTTCTGAGGATGACAGCTTTATTAATCATTACAAGATTAAGTTTTTAAGATATAATTGACTTACAAGAATTTGTGGGAGACACACTATTCATCCAGAGCTTCACTCTCTTGTAGATTTGGGTTATGGAGGCTTTAACCACAAATTTAAAGGTTAACTTTGTGGCTGGGCTTTCCATTGACTCGAAGCTACAATAAGGTTTAAGATGGGCCACTTTTAATAGTGTGAAGAGTATGGTAATCCAATCATAAGGTATTTTTTTTCCACCTGATTTTCAATAACGTTTTATTCATTAACATTAATATATCAGGTTCTAATAAGTTTTATCCATTAATGTTCTGTGAAGATTAAAATACAAAGTTGTAACAATTGCACTAATCTTGTGACAAATTGTTGATGAGTACATGAAAGAGTTTTAAGGAGTCTTTTTAACATCAAAGCGGATAGATGGAAATTTATTTCAACTACAATTGTGGATAATTATAGCAGAATAATGAGAAGATTTATAGAATCTTTGATTATGAAAAAATTTGTGTTGCACATAATTTTTTGACAAAAATAACACAAGCTCAGTTAACGTTGTACCAACTATTATGATGATCAATATGACTAAAACTACATTGTCATTAACCTTAACAATTATGACAAGAATTTGAATTTTAATAATATTTAAGAAAAAATAAAGGCCACATAAATCAATACCAAATAAAATTCACATAAATAAATATCAATGTGATGAAAAGACTAAATGATGTGGTATCCTAAAATATCCAATCATGATAAATCTAAATGTCATGTGCATAAGGTGAATCACATGGAAACAACACAAGTACCATTTCTATATATACCAAAGCTAGGGACCTAGATCATTGATTCTTTCAATAATCCCCACTATGTAGCTTGAAACTTTTACATATCTAATAATAGAATCAAATGTCTCTTATATACCAAGATGTGTGTGAAAATATAACCTTTTCACTTTATCATTGATAATGGTAATCAAAATAACTTGATTCAAGTAAACATAGTGAAATGTATCAACTTAGTATGCCATTAATTAGGTGTGATAACATGAGTTTTTTTTTAGTCACCATCAAGGACCGTTGTTACATAATTTCATCTAAAGATCACCAAGATCATCATTGTCATTTAGTGATTTGAATGGATTTGTGAAGAATTAAAATGACTAAGTGGTTAATTATTTAGCTACTTTACGCTTAATAATTGTTGTGCAATTTTGTGCCTAAAATCAATTTTAAAAATATACTTGAAATCCTGCTTACCATTTTCTTGAAGAAGTCCATGGAAAGAAATATTAAAAAAGGATAAGGAAAATGTATGTAGAGTTTTTTTCCTAATAACGTATGAAGGGAGTCAAAGGGGATCTTTTTTCTTCAGTGGTATGACTCAACATCAAAGTGAAGGAAATAAGTGTTATTGTATGTGCAACCATTGACATGGGGAGATTTGATTATCCAAATCCAAACCAATGAATAGTTGTAATACTTGCAATATTAATTTGGCAATTTATAAAGGTTAGGAAACTATGTAAAGCAATGTAAATATAAAAGTTGAATAAGAAAAAATGAAAGTGAGAAGGAAAATGAGTTAATTAAAAGTTTAAAAAAAAATAGGAGAGAAGGCATGAAGGGGAAACGAAGGGCTATGGATGATGGTCTTCCCATTACCCGCATATATCTATTTATTCCTTCATTTTCATTGTTAATGGGTGTTTTGTCCAAGAGCGGAGGAGGTGTAGAGAGCTATGAAACAATTGTAACAAGAAATCCAACCCCCATTCAAATTTAGTTTTCCCATTTGGGTTTCTAGGGTGAAAATATCTTTCTGCACATTGTGGTTCATTTTATTGTTGTGCAAATTCTATGTGTGATATTATTGTTTCTCTTAACTATGTTTAATAGGCTTCTCTTATTTATGTTAATGAGTTACCATGGTAAGTTTCAAATTTCATCTCATAGTTTACAATCAGACTTGTTTTCTTCCTTATATGGTATGGATGCCAATAGCTTTGGAATGTCCATTGTTCAATCCTCTTCGAAGGTTGAGATCAATGGCTATTAATATTGATCCATTACGATAATTTAATTGGTTTCTAAATCCGGTTATTATTTTTTGTTTTTAGGTCTGCAATTGTTGAATACAATTCCCCAAGAAATTGAGTTTATTCCTCCATAGTAAGCTATCCCTGACAGCTTGTTGAACCCACACGCAATCCTATTGCACTTTGAGGGTTGTGTGAAGGGAGTACCTATACATCGTATGGGATTGTACCTTTTAAAGGTAGAGTGCATTATGAGGGCTAGGGATGAGTTCCCCTTTAGGATCCTCAAGGAGATATGCCCCCTTACCCAAACATTGTTTGAAAATGTAAGGGGCCTTCCATAATGGTATGAATTTCCCCCAACCCAATAAATTGTGGGCTTGCTTGTAAACTAAGATGAGATCATCCCCATGAAAGGAAAGTGGGTTGAAATTTCGATCATATTGGGCTTTGTTGCACAACTTAACTGCTTCAATAGTTTGTAGGGAAACTTGGTGGTGTTGATTGGCATGCTCCAATATTACTAGTCTATGTTACAATGAAGTAGTGTTTGGGAGAATTTTAATGGCCATATAAAGGGAGGGGATTTGGCATCTGATGGGAATGACTACCTCCTCACCATGGATGATATAGAAGGGTGTGAATATAGTGGAAGTCTTAGTGGAAGTCCTATAGGCCCATAAGGATGGGAAGAACATATGGTGTTAGTTAGTTTCTTAGCCTGCATATAGATGATTTGGTTACCGTGTCGGGGAGAGGTTCAATGGACATATGAAGGGAGGGGATTTGACATTCAATGGGAAAGACTACCATTTTCCATGGACAATATGGAAGGGTGTGAATCGAGTGGTAGTCTTTGTGGAGGTCCAATTGGTTTCCGACTAATATAGATTATATTGAGAACAAAATGAGATATGAACAACACTATATCATATAATGTATAAGTACAGTGAAACCCAACTTCTATTAATGAATAAAATAGTAGAATATTGTAGAACACAAATTGGCTAGGAATGGTGGTAGCTTATCTCCGAAGAGAAATAGATGTCGATTACACTCATTCAAAAAAATATATCATAAGAGGAAAAAATAATGTCCTTTTAACATAAAGAAAGACCTTAATGGTCCAAAACATTAACCCTAATAGGTGAAGCGCCAAAAGGTTTGTTGGCCATGAGGTGGTTAGTTGATACGCCAACTTCCCAAGGGCATAAATTTTACATACAATCTCCATTTGGGGCACATGATAGCTCGTTAGAAATATCTCATTGATAAGTACAAATTTTTTTACGGATAGGGGAGACCATGGCTACCCCTAGCCCCAAAATTTCCATAAAACATTTTTTAGGGCCTCAAAATGACCCTAAAAGTTTAGGACCCAAAAATCATAACAAAAATGAACAAGGTGGAGAACAATGATGAATCGATGGAAGAGGTGGGTAGCCACCGATATCCACCTAGATTAGTATTCCCTCCTTAGGAAGAAATGGTACCCATTGAGTCAAGTTTCCTTAGGAGGTGGGGAAAATTTTGTTAAATCTGAACCTTGGTGAGCCATTTGCCTTATTGAAGTAGCTATCTTTATTTAACAACTAAGTTGTTTGTTTTGTTGGAGGGTGCACTTCATCTAAGTTTCCATGATTTGATCCATTGGGTCTTCTGTAATGCATTCAGGGTTGATTTTTGTATGGGACAATTTCTCATCCATCTCTAAGGTTTCCAACATAAGTGGGAAATATGGTCAAAGTAGCTCCACATTAAATATTGGGTCCAAGCCAAGGGAAGGAGGAATACTAAGTTCAAAATCATTGTCACATGTATCCTTTGTGATGGAATAAGGCCCATATCAAAGTGGTTTTAACTTCGTATGGGGGCCTATGAGGTTCTGTTTCTACAAATGAAACAAGTGAGGAACTGGATGCTAGTCATGTTGCTTCTTATACTTAGAATTACCCTTCTCCAAGATATCGTGAAATTGTCTTTAGAGGTGTTGGATTCGTTCAAAAAAACATTCTTCTCTATTTGACTTGGTATGAGGATGGGAGGACTATGTCGGGGAAGATGGAATGGGAGGAGCTACATCAATGGGGGCTAATGGCTGGAACCCCAAGCACACCTATAGAGTGTTGTGGTCAATGGAGCTATGGAGGGATATTTTATAACTATGTTGAACATATGGAGGTCTCTCATCCCATGTACTTGTATTCTTGGAGTTGTACATTTTTAGGATATGCACAATCATCATATTGACCATCTTTTTTTTCCCATCAGTTTGGGGATGAAAGGTAGTTGATTTGGTCAACTTGGTATCCATCAGAGACCATAGGATGGACCAAAAGGTGCTAAGGAACATACTATCCCTATTTTAAATGATGGTCAATGGTATCCCAAAATGAACCTAGACATCCATAAATAAGAGTGTATAAGTGACCTCAATTGTGATACTCTTTTTGTAGGGTGTCAAAATGTCCATCTTAGAGAACCGATCAAATACCACAAAAACAAAATTGTGACCATGTTTGGTGGAGGGAAACCCATACATGTAATCCATGGAGACATAATCCCAAGGATTGTCTGGTGCAAGTGGTGGAGTGTACATTCCTTACTTCTTGGTGGAAGGCTTAGAAATGGCACATGTACTGCACAACCTGACGTCCTTGTTGACGTCATGTCAAAGCTTGGGCCAGTATAAATACTTATGAAGTACTTATAATGTATTCTCCACCTCGAATGTCTTTGTCAACTAATTGTAATGTGCCTCCTAAATTATCTTTACACGCTCACTTGAAGGAACATAAATATGCTTGATATAGCACAAGAGCACATCCTACAAGTGGAAGTTCAGAACTTTTTCCCCAACACTCAGGGTATGATAAGTAGTAGGTAAGTTAGATTCACGATTGTATAATTGTGTCCATCTACACGTCTCATTCCCACAAGAGTCAAGAACTTTGGTGAGGTCCATGATCGAGGGTTGCCTAAGAGAGTTAACAACACAGTTGGCACTGCCATTCTTGTACTTAGTTTCAGGTGGAATCGTTGTAGGTATGTGGACCATTTCTGATGATGGTCATTTTTTATCTTTCTTTGTTTCTGCATGAATTGCAGATGCCTATGATTAGCGTGGATGATTGTTTCCTTTCCTAGAGTGTAATGCTTCCATTGTCAACATGAGTTCACAATGGAGTACATATATTTTTCATAGCTGGCAGACCTACAAACAACATCAGACATTGTTTCACTATGATATGAAACCATATGTCCCTGCTAAGTGAGGATATTACCGATATCATAGCCAGAGGAATTTGTCTCAATCTTGAACAATTGTTGTAGATCTGGGAATGTGAGGACTAGAGAGGAATAGAGGCATTGTTTCAGATGTTGGAATTATTACTGTTATGATTTATCTTGGAAAACTTGTCTTTATCTATCCCCTTGGTCACTTTACTCAAGGGCCAATCTATATGACATAACCTTAACATGAACCTGCAATAGAAGTTGACAAGGACCAAAAAGTTGTGGAGCTTCGTCAGAGTCGTCAAGCCTAGCTAATCACAAATTACTTGGATATTGGTTGGGTCCACGTGCACACCATGTTCATCGAAGATGTATCCTAAGTATACTATTCTCCACATGTTGAATCAGGATTTCTCCAACTTGGTGTATAACTTGTGTTTCCACGAGGTGCTTAGGATCTGTTGAATGTGCTACAAGTTGTTTTCCTAGATCCAATTGAAGACGAGGATGCCATCCAAATAGACCACCAAAAAAGAGTTTGTGAATGGCCGCAAGATATCATTCATCATCCTCATGAATGTTGTTGGAGCAGTAGTCAATCCAAAAGGCATGACCAATCACTCAAAGAGGCCTTCTTTATATTTGAAGGTTGTCTTCTTTACATCAGTTAATTCTATCAAAACCTAGTGATAGCCAAATTTAGTTTGACCTGGCTAAATAACTTGGCACCCTTGATATAATAAAAAATATCATTAACCCAAGGGGTCGGGTATCAATTCTTTACAATTATTTTATTCAAGGCTCTATAATCAATACATATATTCCATGTTCCATCCATTTTTTGCACCAACATAATCAACCTCCCATGAGGTGAGGATCTTGGTCAAATGTGGCCTTTGTAGATGAACTTATGAATTTCATGCTTTATTTCCTCATCCTAAAAAAGGGAACATTTTTATATTTGACCTCTTACCTCTCCAGAAGGTACCCTATATTTTCACTTCATGACACCAGTGTAAGCCCAAGGATGCAAGTCAAAATCCATGTAAACCATAATCGATGATTTTGTAATGGAATTCCATACTTTTTCCATACATGAGCAGTCCCCTTAGTACCCATCTCAATGTCTCTTGTCCTATATAGGATTAGAGACCTTGGCATGGATCTATTGGGAAACATGGTTGTGTGGAGCCATGAGTATTATGTATGGGTGATTGCAGTTTGTGGCACCTAATCCGGTCCATGTCATGCTCACCTATATCTTACCACATTATTATTTTTTATTGAGTTTGTAGGAATCCCTTAGCCATGGTGCATTTATCACTTTTTTTCTCAACATGGTAGTCTAAAAAAGTTATCATCATTGTACGTCTTTTGAGGCAATCCACGAATCAAATTGTTGTGGGTCCCCAAAGGAAAAAATACAACATGTACTAAAAATGATAAAAACAAAATCACGAGTAAAACCCATATTGTAATTTTGGAATTGATGAAGTATCAAAGGAGATAAAGCCTCCGAAAATAAAATCATCCTATTCTTCTAAGAAAAACATGGAGCACATTTTCCAAGTTAAATGGTCAAAGAAAAGGAATGTTTTGGTCTACTATCCTTGGAAGAATTTTTAGCAAGTCAAAGATGCTCTCTTTCCAAGAAAAATAATTAATTAAATCACTAAAAGACCAAATATTCCCCTTTGAGACAAATCATACCTCCTCATTTATGGATTTGAATAGTCAAACTAGCCATTGGAGTAAATCGAGGTCAAAGTGGAGAAAATATGATCATTTTTCTCATTCTTCAAGGGGAAATTTTCCCCAATTTGGAACGTTGGAATTTCTCCACCAAATCGCACCTTCTCCAAGGCCATACAATCTCTTTCTTGGTGGAGTGAATATCTCATGTGGAAATCTGCAATGGTCAATTGTTATAAAAATGGATGTTATCTCATTTTTATCCTGGAGCTATTTAATTAAAAATATTTTCAATGGGTTTATCTTCCAACTAATTGTGGATGAAAATGTGAGTTTTAAACCTGTGAAGTAAAGCAATGCATATAGATTCTTAAGAAATATATAAATTAATCAATGGCGCATACACAGAGTACACAAAGATTTTATACCGGAAACCCTCAACCGGGAAAACCTTTCTTATTTTCATTATATCGAATTTCACCATTCTCCATACAATATATACAATGTTTTTAGGTATTTCGTAGATACCAAAACCCTAATCCCTTAATCCGGGATTAATTTAAAAATCCGCTAAAAATAGCAAAATCTGTAGTTGTCGTATCTGACGCGCCCACACACACACATGCAAAGAATATAACACATACCCAACATTCTCCCACTTTTTGTTTTCTTTGCATCCAGGGGTCTAGGGGATTATATAGTCAACAATCGAGTGCAACAATGGCCATTGTTACTCTACACTAGGAGAACTTTTCTGTGCTCACAGACTTTGTCAATGAATCTGCAACATTCTTCAAAGTGTCAACCTTTTCCAGTAATACCTTCTTTTCCTCAACCATGTCTCTCACAAAGTGATACTGAACATCAATATGCTTTGTCTTCGAATGATAAGTTGGGTTCTTTGCCAGGAATATTGCACTCTGACTGTCACACTCTAATCTCACTGCTTGTTGTACCAACCCAATACCTAAACCCAATCTTTGTAAACATATTGCTTCCTTACTTGCATGAGTGGTTGCCATGTATTCAGCTTCTATAGTTGAGAGTGCCACTACATCCTATCTTTTTCTCATCCAACTGATTGCTCCTCCAAATAGGTTAAACACATACCCACTTGTAGATCTTCTGCGATCCAGATCTCCAGCCCAGTCTACATCAACAAAGCCATGTATGTCCACCACTCTGTCTAATCTCGGTCTTCCTTGGTAGCACAATCCATAACTAGTGGTGCCACGAAGATGCCTGAAGACCCTCTTTACTGTTGTCCAATGCTCCTTCCCTAGTTTTGACATATACCTGCTCCAAAATCCCACTGCATGTGCAATGTCTGGTCTAGTACAAACCATTGCATACATCAAACTGCCAGCTGCATTGGCATATGGAACATGGGACATGTTCTCTTCTTCTTCCTGTGTCTTGTGACACTGATCTGCAGATAACTTTACACCTATAGGAATAGGAACCTTGACCAGTTTACTTTCATGCATATTAAACCTCTGCAATATCGTCTCAACATATTTTCTTTGATTCAACCAGAGTTTCATGTTTTCCTGATCTCTTTTAATCTCCATTCCCAGAATGAAGTTAGCAGCACCGAGATCTTGTTGACGAGCGAAATTGATCGTCCGTCAACTGAGAGAGTGGATCCGGTTCGGGGTTGTCTAAATAACACAAGCCGTTTGGGATAACCCACCCTGACGGGTTTAGCGGCTTCGTTAGCCGATTTAAGTCCTAATAAAACAAAAGAAAACTACTCTAAATTAACTAATCTAACTAAAAATAACTATTAAAACAAACTAATAAAAACAAAACAAAACTATTAATATATACAATTTTACTATCTAATACTACACAACTATAATTTTATAAAATCAAATGATCACTTGCTAACAGAGTCAAAATTAATTACAAATGTACAATATTTACAAATTACAAATGTACAATATTTACAAATTACAAATGTACAATATTTACAAATTACAAATTTGGATGAAAACCTGAAAAACGCATTTGTAATATGTCCTAAGACAGCGAGACTATTGTTTTTTGATTTTATAATTTTATGAAAATAAATAAAAAAAACTATCTAAACTAAACAACTAAAATACTAACTCTAACTACAAATGTAAACTACACAAATATCTAACTAAACTACTTAAATTATACTAACAAATTAACTATCAAATAAATAACAAACTGACCTGAAGTAACGCCTCAAGTTTGTCTTGTGTATGCAATGATTATCTTAGCTTATCGGAGGGAGGAAACCCGCACCGGATTCTCCAAGAACTTCTTGTAAACGGAAAGTTGTAGTGCTCTTTAAATATAACTACAAGACAAACAAGACATAAAAATTACAACAATCTTATGATTTATAAATCTTCACAGTTAGATAAATCTGCACGCAAAGATCTATACAAAATGATTCAATTAACAAAGAACAAAAATCTGTGATTCATTAACTGAAACAAAGTAATTGCTGCACTTTAAAAATAATGAAAGAGATCATATATGGATAACACATTAATCGAATCACATCAACCTGCAATAGATTACGATAGCTAAAGTAGTCTATAATCAACTGCAAACTGATACAAATAAAACTTGAAACAAAAGTTTGATAAATTGAAAGAGAAATATGCTACAATACACCAACTCTCATCTCAGTTTGTATCATAAATCCGTAGCCTGGTTCTCCCACAAGTGAGGATGTTCATTATTACAAAAATAATAAGTATTTAAAGACCTCCCACAGGGTAAAACATTCCTGTGGGAATTATCAAAACAGTTTACAAAAAAATCTGGGATGATATCCCAAGTCTGACTAACAACCTAAAATAAAAAATATATCACACAAAAATCTCCTAGACTGCCACAACATGCCCAATTGATTATTGCAATTCGAATGTACCTGAAAGAAGACAAGAATAAGCAAGTTAAAAGGATATTTTACTAATAAAATTGATAAAAATCTAATTCCTAAGACTAGCTACAGAATCTTGCGATTATGTAGCTGGTCTAAATCAAACACAGAATCGTATTAAAACCAATTCAATACTCAAAGAATTAAATTCCTACTATTAAACAAGCTTCTAATTATTATTTGAAAACCAACGAATCATTCAAATCAAAATTGTTATACTAATTTGAGAGCAAACAAGATTACGATCAATCGAATGATTACAGAGATGCATGTACTCTGTTCCATTTGTTATCACAAATTCGGGTAAACAGAATCATATTGGATAACTTGACAGCAATGAAATCATTTTCATAACCAATTGAAATCAACACAAATAGTTTCTTCAACTACCAACAAGATCACTGTCGTATCCAAACGAAACCAACAATATCGTTTTGAAATTGATAGAGCTATATTAAACGAATACAAACAATCGTGCTAATCGTGGCATGCAATAATCACTTGCAAATCAAATCAAATAGGAACGAATCGAAACGGTTTGAGGCTGGCAGAATCATTATGAATTAACATTGTTTCCCTGATTTTAGCAAATAGATCTTTGACACATGCCAAATGAGAATATCGATTCCATAAAAAACAAAGTCGTTTTTGCCAAAACGAAGTCGAACAGAGTTGTTTTCCTGATTTGAAAGATTACATCATATTTATTAAACCAATCATTAATAATGACACATAACATATTTAAAGGATCAGAACAATTCAAGCCAACAAAATCGTTCCAAAATAAAACCATAAAAACTAAATCAGAGCCGATATAATCCAACCACAACGAAATCATACCAAATCAAAATATAGTCGTGCTCTAATTTTAGCATAGAAATCTCCTATACAGGTCAGATGCTAACAAAATCCAAGCGAAAACAAACTTCATTGATCACATTAATTCAAACTAACAAAAAATTTCTAAAGCGAACCACACCAAGTCAAAACCAATCGATTGCTAAACTGGGTACGACCAAATCATATAACCAAATCATAACTTCATTTAATTTTAGCAAAATGAAAAAAATGTACAGGATCCACAACATAACCATTTTTGATAATCAAACCATGAAAAAAATATTTCGAATAATAAACATAACTAATCGAAACTCAAAAACCAATTCATTATATTAATCCAAGCAATTGATAAAACGAAATTGATATCGAAATTCATACCTGGATAATCAGCGAACAACTTGGTTATGAAAATTTGGAATTGACGAAGGCTGTTGTCGATTTGACATTCCTAAATATGATCGAACCAGTGGTTTTTTGCTTCTTGTCATTAGCTTGAAGCTTGTCCCTTTCTCTTGTCAACACTGTAACTTGGTTTTCCAATGATTTGATTTTCGACTGTAATAAGGGAACGTCGATATAGTAGCGCTCCATCCACACATAACATTGGACACACGTTGTCTGCTCGTGCTTCGAAATTGCAGGCGAGGGTTGGTTTAAATCATCGAGGGTTTCATTAGGTAGCTTGATCCCTGGGTAGCTAGGATTGTTCTTTAGGAAAGCGGGTAAATTAGAAACAAAGTCATAGGGTGGCTCGGAGCACAGACCATGGGAATAAGGGTACTCTCCAGCTAGGAAGCACTCGATATCTGAGTCAGAGTCTTCGCTCAGAATTATGGGCTTTTGATCAACATTAGGCTTAGGTTTATTCCGAGCAAGTCTCGATATCAATCGAGCGTTCTTTTTTCCTTTGTCGTCGATAGTAGGGTTACCCTTGACTTTCTTGCTCACAGGCTTATTTACAGCCTCAATATTGTCTGTTAGGATGTCGGGTAGGTCGATGTCAGGGCCAATAGAGGGTTTCGGAGAGGATAGAAGGGCATGAAAAGGCATGGGTGGCCCGACCTTAGTCTCACTGACCACAGATTTGTCGATTTGGACAGACTTTGAATCAACAAAGCCATTTCGAGAGAGAAAAGATTGCGAATTATCATCGTGAAGGTTTAAATGGTGAACGATGATGAGTCTGATCAGGTCATGGTGGAACAAGCTACTATCGACCTTCTCTCTTTTAAACCTCTTTGACATCTTGTACAGACTACGCAAGTAGTAAAATGGCATGTTCAATGGATAACCCATGAAATTCATTAACAGTCGAAGGTGATAAAGAAAAACCAATCCATACCGACCCTCACAGGTCACAAATTGTTTAACCATTATTAGAAGATCATGCTACCTGAGTTTAAGTGTGGAAATAGGCATACCTTTGTCACAGGAGGTGACTTTTCGTGATACGAATAGAAAATTCCATGGCACCTCGTCGACTTTAGAGTTTTTAAACCATCGTTGGCCCGTGGCTGCCAATCCTGTGGCAGAGCTTATGAACTCTTCATTCAGCTCAAGCTGAATGTCACCTACTTTATCCCTACACCCATCAAAGGTAAGGGAGAATTGTTGTGCAACAAACAAATTGAAACCCTTGAACCTCTGTACAAACGTGAGCCAACCACTATCCTCTAAATCTTTACGGGCGTCATCAAAGAGTAACAAATCTTGACTACCATTCGGCTCAATTTGCACCACCAGTGCCATAGACAGGAGCACATGGTGAGTGATGTGAACGAGCCAGGGTTTGAATCACAGCATACGCAGGGGCAGAAAGCTCACAGGCTTACCCGAAACTAGCAAAGGTGAAACAGGGATAGGGGGAAAAACATTAATGACATATCGTGCGAAGGTGGTGTAGCTATTTTGGCCCATGCACAATTGTCATAACCACAGTACAACCGCCGATGCTTATTCAAATCTCAACGCATATGTATTACAAACTATGCCACTTCAATCAATCAATCGAAACCTTTGGCAAGTGGATTAATGATTCGCGTGAGCAATAGTTATACCATAGTTTTAAAACCAATCAAATGAATCGAAACCAATACGAAGTGTTTTATGAAACGATTCATACCAAGGGTTTAACCATAACAAAAATGATTTTTATGTAACCAATGTGCCAAGTGAATCGATGAAAGAACATGTAAATCCAATCACCAATGCATCACAAACTCAATCACTCATGAAACAAAATTACATAATCAATCAAAGAATGTCAAATGAGTACAGATCAAAAGGTCTTGCCAACTGTATAACGATAAGTAAAATGTAAACGCAATGGGCATATCGACAATAATGATAATGTCAATTCAGTGGCATTTTTAATGCGACTTCGAAAGCCAAGTTTTCACGCTTGCAGTCGTGAAAACAGGAACGAAGGTAAGTGTGCAAATAACGCAAAATATAAAAGTGTCGTTTTATTTGAGAATTGCGACGGAAATTACAGTTTGCAAAACTCTGGTGTAGGCAGCTTATAAGGACGGTATAAAAAATGTGAATTGGATACCAACAATGGCGACACACTGGTAGAAGCAATTATCTCTGCCAAAAGAAAAAATTCAGATTAGGATAACAAGAAAAATTCTAACTCAAAAATAACAACCAAAAAATCGTGTAAACATCATCATTAACCAAATATTTCATCAGTGTTCAAAGGATGAAAACTAATAGCAGTCTTAAGACAAGCGAGTTGAGATATTAAAGATAAAATCTCCAATACTATTGACAGAGCCACTGCTGCCAATAGGCGTCCATAGCCTCGACAGGGTTGCCATTTAACCCACTCTGACATCTGTATCCTGTCAAGAAGTTCTAGATCAGAATAAAGGACATTTTTAAGTTAAGAGGTTTCTTATTTGCAAATTTTCATATACCCGACATTGCTTCGCTGGCAGCGGGCCTGTTCAGTACCCCGACGAAGTTGTCTTGGCATCATGCATGCATTTATCCACTGCCAGCAGACCTGTTCAACATCCCGGCGGGTTTACAAGCACTTCCCACAGCTCTATTAATGATTTATTTTATTTTTTAAAGATATATAGTCGAGCGAGGTGACGCTGAAAATTATGATATTTTAACATATTTATTTTTACAGACCTCATCAGAATTTTTTAGAACTGTCCTTTATTGAGATCCAGAGATGGTTTATTTACAAAACCAACTTTCTAAGGCAGGGAGACATCTTCTGAGTCATTCCCTTAAGGAAAAGGGACAACGTAAAAAGATAATAGATGATCACAACAAGCTTATGTTCGATATTGAAATCAGTTAACTTCTTTCAAACAACAAACTTTTGCCAATTATAGATTGCGAATTTCAGAAGCATATAATTGATGTTTATACAATTTTTTAGCAGTCATCTTAGCGAAGGAAATTTCTATTTTCCTTGTCTGAATAGTTCAGCATGCAAGTATGTGTATTTCAAAAACAAAAAATGATAAGCACACAGGAGATATGAAAACCAAAACAGCCAAAAGAAAAGCAAACAAAACCAAAATATGTACATAATATACAAGGAGTTGTCATCAAGCAAAGTATCTTTTCAGGGCTTGGCCATTCACTGGATAGGTGTCAGGCTGCCCCTCTATATTCTGCAATCAGAAAGAACTGGGACCCAACTTCTCAGCAATTAAAAATGGTCCAAGCCATAAGTTTTGGAATTTCGTGTGCTCTCCCTTTCCCTCATGTGGTTTGTCCCACTTTAGGACGAGATCACCTACTTCAAAGTTCCTATCAGAGGCGGAATTAGAATCGAACCATCTTTTAACCAATAGTTGATGCTGATCTAACTTACGTTTAGCTTGAGCTCTCACCTCTTCTAGCTTCATCAAAGCATTAATTTGGTTTTCTAAAGGGGGACAATCTTCTTCTTGAATTTTCTGTGATAGCTGAAGTGAAGGAAGAAGAATGTGTGGTGGCAGAACTGCTTCTCTTCCATAAACAAGAAAGAAAGGAGAGTTACCTACAACATCTTTTGGTGTTACCCTATCAGCCCAAAGTGCGTTGAATAGTGCATTGTGCCAGTTTTTGTGATTTTCAGCCACCGTTCTCTTGATGATTTTAATCAAGTTCTTATTTGTCGATTCTGCTAATTTGTTTCCCTGGGGGTAATAGCTAGCAAAATAGTTCAATTTAATTCCTTTTTCCAAAGAGAACTCCCTCATCTCAAGAGAGGAAAAGTAAGACACGTTATCGAATACTAAACAGTCTGGGATACCAAAACGAGTGATAATATTCGAATTTAGAAAGGCAATTACCTGACTGGTATTCACAGTTCTTAATACGACAGCTTCAGACCACCAGGTAAAGTAATCTGTGGCTGTTATGATAAACTTATGCTTTTGAGAGGATGGCGGGTTGATTGGACCTATGATATCAAGGCCCCACTTCTGAAAAGGAGAGTCTACTGAGAGGGGCTGCAAAGGAAAGGTTGGTTTTTGTAAGCATCCTGATGCTTTCTGACAAATAATACACTTACGGCACAAGGCATGGGCGTCTCTAAAAAGCGTGGGCCAGTAATAAACAGCTCTCAAAACCTTATGGGCGGTGGTGTCACTACCAAAATGACCGCCAGCTTCTCCTGCATGCAACTCTAGTAAGACTTTCTATGCTTCGTCTTTCTCAAGACATCGCATCAGTACGCCGTCAAAACTTTGACGAAACAGAATACCATTAAACAAATGAAAGGAGGTAGACTTTAATATCAACGCTCTTCTTTTAGTGGGGTCCAAGTGACGGGGGGCTGACCCATGCTCAAGAAAGAATCTTATATCGTCATACCAAGGACTGACAGAGTTTTGTGCGCAATAGATTGCATTTTGATCGTGTTGTCCTAGGTTTGACGTATCGCTTTCTTCTTGCTGTCCTGATGCTGAATCAACAACTAACTTGCATAACCCTTGGCCTCTCACTATTTGAGCTGGGGTAATTTATTTTTCGTACTCCTGCAAGGAGGTGACCCAGTTAGCCCTCTTTTCTCCCAGTTGTTTCTGCACTAACAGGTTCCTGACGGCTGGGTAAGGGACAATAACTTTCGTCCTAGACTTCAAGAGATAAGATCGAAAATGCTTGAATACTTTGAGAATAGCGTAGGATTTCTAATCTACCGCTGGATAATTAAGTTCAGCGCCTTTGAAAGAAGAGCTCATAAAGGCAATGGGTACTTCATTATTTTCGGTGTTCTTTTGAGTCATCACGATAGCATAAGAACGATCAGAAGCAAAAGTGTAGAGTGTAAAGTCTTGGGAAAAGTCGGGGCTCATGAGAGAAGGAGCGTCTATTATGGCCTTCTTTATTGTGTTAAAAGCTTGATTTTCTAGGGATCCCCAATGATATTGGGTGTCTTTCTTAATTAGGTTCCACAAAGGTCTGACCATTTCAGAGAAACTGGGGACGAATCTCCTCACGAAGTTAATCTGGCCTAAGAAGGACTGCATAGATTTTTTGGATGTAGGAGGGGGAAGTTTCGTGATGACTTGAGTACTTTCGGGGTCGATAATCATCCCTTCGCTTGACACAATAAATCCCAGGAGTTTACCCTGTTCTACTGCAAAAATGGATTTTTTTCGGATTTAAGGAGATGTCGTATTTATGACATCGCTGTAGAACGACTCGTAAGTGAGCTAGATGATCGGTTTTGTTTTTAGAGAATACAGTAACATCATCTAAGTAAACTATGATAGACTGATTGATTAAGCCTCAGAAAGTGATGTCCATCTCTCTCTGGAAAGTGGCACCGACATTAATCAATCCAAAGGGCATTTTTCGATAAGCATAAGTGCCCCATGGAGTGCGGAAGGTAGTTTTAAGTTGGTCTGGTGGAGACATCAGGACTTGGTTGTACCCCGAGAAACCATCCAGTAAGGATAGCCTCTCAGAACCAGATACCTATTGAAGGATCTGTTCCATGGGTGGGACATGATAGTTGTCTTTATCAGACGCTCTATTAAGGTTGCAAAAATCGACGCATAGTCAAATTTCCCCATTTTTCTTTCGGACAAGGACAAGGTTTGACACCCATTGAGTGTGCCTAACTGGAAAAATTATCTTAGCATTTAGGATCTTATTCAATTCTTTTTTAATGGTCGGCTCGATCTTAGGGTGCATTTTTCTCAATTTTTGTTGGAAAGGTAAGGTTTGGGGCTTCATAGGAATGACATGCTGTATGATGTTAGGGTTGAAAGTTTTAAGCTCATCATACGTCCATGCAAAGACATATTTAAATTCTTTGAAAAATTTAATAAATGCAACTTTTTATTGTTCAGAACATCCTACCCCTAGATTAATGCACTGYGGATTATCATTAGTTCCTAAGTTTACTTTTTCATAAGATAACGAGGAACTATTGGTTTTACAGTTGACTGACTTTTTAAATTTATCTTTAAGATCATAAAATTTATCTAATCTAACTATATATTTAGGGATCGAATTTACCATGCCCTATGAATATTCAAGAGTTCTCGGATCTGGTATTACCGTGAAATCACAGAAATTGCCATCATGAGTGCATTCATCTATGACCGCGCCTTGAAAGGTTTCTTCCATGTGCAGAAAGCTAATAATCTGTTGATCATCGTCGAAGACTCTCCAGTTCGTGATGTTGTTGGGCACTGATGGCTGGAACAATAGTTCGACGGAGAATGCGTCTGGGGACAAGCCTTCTGCAGGAAAGAGTTTAGAAGCTACATTAGCTAATAGATCTGCTTCAGAGTTATTCAATCTAGGAATAGAATTTATATTGAAAGCAAAAAATTTATTCATTAAATTCCATACCTTGGATTGGTAGCTTTTAAGATGCGGAGACAGACAGTGGATAGAATCTCTTACCTATCTAACCACTATTTCAGAGTCGCCAAAGATGGTCAAATTTTGAATGTTCATATCTAAATCTTTTCTAAGACCTTGCAGTAAAGCCTCATATTTTGTAGTGTTGTTAGTACATTCAAATTCTAACCTACATGCAATCAATGTTTTGTTACCTGTCGGATCAATAATCACGCAGCCTGCACCAAATCCTTCTTTGGACTTTGACCCGTCAAAATAAAGAGACCAAATTTGATTTTTATCAGGTGCATGAGACCTTTGTGTAGAAGCTGTTGGTTGCACATATGCGACAATCTCGGACTGTTGTTCTGGGTTGGTGACAGCTGAAGCCTCGGCCATGAAATTGCCGAAAAAGGTATCCATTCCTTGTATTTCGGGTGAATCAACAGAAGGTGTAAATGGTTCGTTGGGATCATTCAAATCTATGACCGTGAACTTAAATTAGCGTTCACGATTTACCTTGATCTTGTTAGGCTTGTCGTTTTTTGAAAGCCATAGGTGAGACCAACTTTTGTGAAATAGTCGTGTAGTTGCTTCGACGAGTCCCTGCTTAAAAACAGACCATACACTTCTGGAATATCCACAACAATAATATCAATAACTTGATTAAATTTGGGATTAGACGATAATCTTATAAGTACGTCCTTTAATTCGCCTATAACTTTAACATTAGTCCGATCAAGTTGTATGATTTTTAAAGTACATGGTTCGACTTCGACGTTTATCTTCTGGCATACAGACCATGGCATCACATTGGATGACGCTCCTGAGTCTACCATACAATTTTGCACATTTCTATTAAAGATTTTGAAAGTTAACAAGAAAGGAGGTACATTTTTTCCAGTACTAAGGGTGGTAGTTTGTGGCTTTTTATTCGCAGTTTCTAAAGCTACTTTATCCACATTATTTACATTATTTACATTATTTACATTACTGACAGGAAGACTTCCTTTATCTTGAGGATCAAGATTGTTTTTAGTGGAAGTCTTTTGAGGAAATTTGTTCTACACAACCTTGTTACAACTTGAATTACCATTTTTTCCATTCTCTGAGATATTCTGTAACATTTTTTGTAGCAGAAATGGAAATTTCAATAACTCATAAACATAAATGTTAGCCCTTAAATTTTTAAGATCTTCAACTACATCATAATCTAAGTTGGGGTTCACATGAATCTGTTTAGTCCTAGCAGGTTTAGATTTCTTTGGAGGCGAAGTCGTAGTGTTTTCGGCAGAAGGTTTGTTTGTTGTCTTACTCCTAGTATTATAGGGATGTACTGTCTCGAAGTTAGATTGAAAGATGCTATCCAAGAAGTGTCCAAAAATATTCAGAGAAGACTCCTCTTATTGAACTATTTCTTGTTGAACTACCTCCTCAGGAATCTCAGGAGGCATCAAGTTATCCTGGGCTTCTAGAATTGTTTGAAGGGCATATTGCAGACTTTCTAGATTGAGGCCTTCATTTTTCGGATTAGTTCGATTGGTGGGAAAAGGTTTCCTGAACGGGGGTTTGTAAGGCCATTTGCTCGAAGAAGCTTCTTCAGTCATCCTTTTCAAATCGATAACTTGATTTGACAGTTTTTGAACGACTTTAGTTAAGTTTTCTGAATCAGAGGTTTCAGATTGTGTTTTACTTTGAGTAGGTCTGGGGAGGATTTCAATCTTATTTTTGGAAGATGAACTAGTTTCTATTTTGTTGCTCGTAGCGTATTTTAGACTAAGTATGTCTTTTTCAATCTGGCTGGCCTCCTCAAAGGCTTCTAACAATGTGGATTTCTTAGATCGTTTAACCCAAATAACTATACTTTGATGCAAGGCTTTAGTATAGTATGCTATTATAAGGTTCTCGGCAGGCATGGAATCCATAGGGATTTGGTTTTTAAGCATTAAGAATCTTTGATTAAAGTCTTTAAATTTTTCTTTTGGGTTCATTCTTAAGCTAGAAAGGTCCATTACTAAGACTTCCGGAGGCTTACCATCTCCGAACTTTTCCAAAAAGCATGACTCAAACTTTTCCCAAGACACGATGGTATGGGGTTGTTGGGAAAAGTACCATGTGGATGCATTGCCCTCGAAAGTATAGGGGAACAACCTACATACTACGTCTTCATGCTTGACATTGCAGAGTCTTATGGCTAACATAAAATTTTTAATGTGATCTTCAATGATCTGTTTAGAATTAGGGTCAAACTTGGGAAGCCATTTCTCTGGATGTTTCGGTAAGGGATGTTGATCTCCAGGTACGGCTACCGCATCTTGGTCGAGCCAAGGTCTAGCAGGGTTGTTCTAGTTTTCCATTGGTGTATTCAGTGTGGAAGGTTGCGAAGGGGAACTGCCTTCGTCTGAAGAGTCTTCTCCTAAAGAAGAAGGGGATGATGGAGGTGGTGAGGGAGGTATTCCAGATCCTCCTGCAGCAAGAGTGAGGATTAGATCTGTAGGGTTCACAGTGAGGTTAGTGCCTCCTAGTTGTTCTCTGATATCAGAGAAATCCAAAGGTTGGTCCAACAGACAGTTTGGTTGCCTCAAATGGGCTAAGGCACTATGTGTTCTTATGAGAGATTGACGGACAATCTCTTGTATGTCACCACCTGTAGGATTTGGGGTTACTGGCTCAACTGTGATCCGTGGATCCTCGTTTGATGTGGTTGTTGTTTGAAGGGGAATGTTATCGATCGAATGACTTCTTGTCACTATAGGTGAGCGATGAGGTGGTGGAGGATTCTTACGACTGCCTCGTGCCATTAATTAATTTCAGGCCCTCCTTCTAGCGCCATTTGTTGACGGGCGAAATTGATCGTCCGTCAACTAAGAGAGTGGATACGGTCCGGGGTTGTCTAAATAACCCAAGTCGTTTGGGATAACCCACCCTGACGGGTTTAGCGACTTCGTTAGCCGATCTAAGTCCTAAGAAAATAAAAGAAAATTACTCTAAATTAACTAATCTAACTAAAAATAACTATTAAAACAAACTAATAAAAACAAAACTAAACTATTAATACATATACAATTTTACTATCTAATACTACACAACTATAATTTTATAAAATCAAATGATCACTTGCTAACAGAGTCAAAATTAATTACAAATGTATAATATTTACAAATTACAGATTTGGATGAAAACCTGAAAAACTCATTTGTAATTTGTCCTAAGACAACGAGACTATTGTTTTTTGATTTTATAATTTTATGAAAAGAAATAAAAAAAACTATCTAAACTAAACAACTAAAATACTAACTCTAACTACAAATGTAAACTACACATATATATAACTAAACTACTTAAATTATACTAACAAATTAACTATCAAATAAATAACAAATTGACCTGAAGTAACGCCTCAAGTTTGTCCTGTGTATGCAATGATTATCTTAGCTGATCTGAGGGAGGAAACCCACACCGGATTCTCCAAGAACTTCTCGTAAACGGAAAGTTGTAGTGCTCTTTAAATATAATTATAGGACAAACAAGACATAAAAATTACAACAATCTTATGATTTATAAATCTTCACAGTTAGATAAATCTGCAAGCAAAGATCTATACAAAATGATTCAATTAACGAAGAAGAGAAATATGTGATTCATTAACTGAAACAAAGTAATTGTTGCACTTTAAAAATAATGAAAGAGATCAGATATGGATAACACATTAATCGAATCACATCAACCTGCAATAGATTACGATAGATAAAGTAGTCTATAATCAACTGCAAACTGACACAAATAAAAATTGAAACAAAAGTTTGATATATTGAAAGCGAAAGTTGTTACAAGACACCAACTCTCATCTCAGTTTTTATCATAAATCCATAGCCTGGTTCTCCCACAAGTGAGGATGCTCATTATTACAAAAATAATAAGTATTTAAAGACCTCCCACAGGGTAAAACATTCTTGTGGGAATTATCAAAACAGTTTACAAAAAATCTGGGATGATATCCCAAGTCTGACTAACAACCTAAAATAAAAACTATATCACACAAAAATCTCCTAGACTGCCACAACATGCCCAATTGATTATTTCAATTCGAATGTACCTAAAAGAGGACAAGAATAGGCAAGTTAAAAGGATATTTTATTAATAAAATTGATAAAAATCTAATTCGTAAGACTAGCTACAGAATCTTGCAATTATGTAGCTGGTCTAAATCAAACACAAAATCATATTGAAACCAATTCAATACTCAAAGAATTAAATTCCTACTATTAAACATGCATCTAATTGTTATTTGAAAACCAACGAATCATTCAAATCAAAATTGTTATACTAATTTGAGAGCAAACAAGATTACGATCAATCGAATGATTACATAGATGCATGTACTCTGTTCCATTTGTTATCACAAATTTGGGTAAACAGAATCATATTGGATAACTCGACAGTAATGAAATTGTTTTCATAACCAATTGAAATCAACACAAATAGTTGCTTCAGCTACTAACAAGATCATTGTCGTATCCAAACGAAACCAACAGGATCGTTTTGAAATTGATAGAGCTATATTAAACGAATACAAATGATCGTGCTAATCATGGCATGCAATAATCACTTGCAAATCAAATCAAATAGGAACGAATCGAAATGGTTTGAGGTTGGCATAATCGTTATGAATTAACATTGTTTCCCTGATTTTAGCAAATAGATCTTCGACACATGCCAAATGAGAATATCGATTCCATACAAAACAGAGTCGTTTTTGCCAAAACGAAGTCGAACAGAGTTGTTTTCCTGATTTGAAAGATTACATCATATTTATTAAACCAATCAGTAATAATGATGCATAACATATTTAAAGGATCATATCAATTCAAGCCAACGAAATCGTTCCAAAATAAAACCATAAAAACTAAATCAGATCCGATATAATCCAACCACAACAAAATCATACCAAATCAAAACATAGTCGTGCTCTGATTTTAGCATAAAAATCTCCTATACAGGTCAGATGCAAACAAAATCCAAGCGAAAGAAAACTTCATTGATCACATTAATTCAAACTAACAGAAATTTTCTAAAGCAAACCACACCAAGTCAAAACCAATCGATTTCTAAACTGGGCATGACCAAATCATATAACCAAATCATAACTTCATTTAATTTTAGAAAAACGAAAACAATGTACAAGATCCACAACATAACCGTTTTTGATAATCAAACCATGACAAAATTATTTCGAATAATAAACAGAACTAATCAAAAATCAAAAACCAATTCATTATCTTAATCCAAGCAATTGATAAAACGAAATTGATATCGAAATTCATACCTGGATAATCAATGAACAAATTGGTTATGAAAATTTGGAATTGACGAAGGCTGTTGCCGATTCGACATTCCTAAATACGATCGAACTAGTGGTTTTTTACTTCTTGTCATTAACTTGAAGCTTGTCCCTTTCTCTTGTCAACACTGTAACTTGGTTTTCCAATGATTTGATTTTCGACTGTAATAAGGGAATGTCGGTATAGTTGCGCTCCAACCACACATTACATTGGACACACGCTGTCTGCTCGTGATTTGAAATTTCAGGCGAGGGTTGGTTTAAATCACCGAGGGTTTCATTAGGTAGCTTGATCCCTGGGTAGCTAGGATTGTTCTTTAGGCAAGGGGATAAATTAGAAACAAAGTCATAGGGTGGCTCGGAGCACAGACCATGGGAATAACGGTACTCTCAAGCTAGGAAGCGTTCAATATCTGAGTCAGAGTCTTCGCTCAGAATTATGGGATTTTGATCAACATTAGGCTTAGGTTTATTCCGAGCAAGTCTCGATATCAATTGAGCATTCTTTTTATCTTTGTCGTCGACAGTAGGGTTACCCTTGACTTTGTTTCTCACAGGCTTCTTTACAGCCTCAATATTGTCTATTAGGATGTCGGGTAGGTCGATGTCAGGGCCAACAGAGGGTTTGGGAGAGGGTAGAAGGGCATGAAAAGGAACGGGTGGCCCGACCTTAGTCTCACTGACCACATACTTGTCGATTTGGATAGACTCTGAATCAACAAAGCCATTTCGAGAGAGAAAAGCTTGCCAATTATTGTCGTGAAGGTTTAAATGGTGAACGATGATGAGTCTGATCAGGCCATGGTGGAACAAGCTACTATCGACCTTCTCTAGTTTAAACCTCTTTGACATGTTGTACAAACTATGCAAGTAGTAAAATGGCATGTTCAATGGATAACCCATGAAATTCATTAACATTCGAAGGTGATAAATAAAAACCAATCCATACCGACCCTCACAGGTCACAAATTGTTTAACCATTATCAGAAGATCATGCCACCTAGGTTTAAGTGTGGAAATAGGCATACCTTTGTCACAGGAGGTGACTTTTCATGATACGAATAGCAAAGGCCATGGAACCTCGTCGACTTTAGAGTTTTTAAACCATCGTTGGCCCGTGGCTGCCAATCCTGTGGCAGAGCTTATGAAGTCTTCATTCAGCTCAAGCTGAATGTCACCTACTTTATCCCTACACCCATCAAAGGTAAGGAAAAATTGTTGTGCAACAAACAAATTGAAATCCTTGAACCTCTGTACAAACGTGAGCCAACCACTATCCTCTAAATCTTTACGGGCGTCATCAAAGAGTAACAAATCTTGACTACCATTCGGCTCAATTCACACCACCAGTGCCATAGACAGGAGCACATGGTGAGCGATGTGAATGAGCCAGGGTTTGAATCACATCATACGTAGGGGAAGAAAGCTCATAGGCTTACCCGAAACTAGCAAAGGTGAAACAGGGATAGGGGGAAAACCATTAATGACATATCGTGCGAAGGTGGTGGAGCTATTTTGGCCCATGCACAACAGTCATAACCATAGTACAACCGCGGCACTTATTCAAATCTCAATGCATGTGTTACAAACTATGCCACTTCAATCAATCAATTGAAACCTTTGGCAAGTGGATTAATCATTCACACGAGCAATAGTTATAACATAGTTTTAAAACCAATCAAATGAATCGAAACCAATACCAAGTGTTGTATGAAACGATTCATACCAAGGGTTTAACCATAACACCAATGCTTTTTATGTAACCAATGTGTAAAGTGAATAGACGAAAGAACATGTAAATCCAATCACCAATGCATCACAAACTCAATCACTCATGAAACAAAATTACATAATCAATCAAAGAATGCCAAATGAGTATAGATCAAAAGGTCTTTCCAACTGTATAACGATAAGTAAAATGTAAACGCAATGGGCATATCGACAAGAATGATAATGACAATTCAGTGACATTTTTAATGCGACTTCGAAAACCAAGTTTTCACGCTTGCAGTCGTGAAAACAAGAACGAAGGTAAGTGTGCAAACAGCGCAAAAAATAAAAGTGTCGTTTTATTTGAGAATTGCGACGAAAAGTACAGTTTCCCAAACTCTGGTGTAGGCAGCTTATAAGGACAATATAAAAAATGTGAATTGGATGCCAACAGATCCTTCATGTCAAATTTGGAGGATAGATGTGATTTCACCTCCTTGATAACATCCATGTTATTTCTTACCAACAACATGTCATCAACATACAACACTACATAAATGAAGTGATTACCAACCTGCTTGGAATATACATAGTGATCTGCCCTGCTTCTTACAAATCCCAATCCAAGTATGTATGTCTCAAACTTTTGGTGCCACATCCTAGGTGATTGATTTAGACCATATAGTGACTTCTTTAGCTTACATACCAACTCTTTCTTTCGCTTCACTACAAAGCCTTCTGGTTGCTTCATGTAGATTTCTTCTTCCAGATCCCCATGTAGGAATGTTGTCTTCACATCCATTTGTGCCACTTCAAGATCAAAAGTAGTAGCAATAGATAAAAGAAATCTAATAGAAGTTAACTTAGAAACAAGAGAAAAAATCTCACCAAAGTCAATTCCCTCTACCTGGGAATAACCTTTTGCTACTAGCCGAGCTTTGTATTTCTCCACTTTACCTTCTGCATTAAACTTCTTCTTGAACAACCATTTGTTACCAACCGATTTTCTTCCAGCTGGAAGCTCAACTATATCCCATGCCTCATTCTTATCCAAGGCATCCATTTCTTCAACCATGGAATTCTTCCAGAGTTTACTATCCTCTGAATTCACTGCTTCCCTGACAGTTCTGGGATCATCATCAATAATAGATAAAGCAAAATTGGAACGAAAATCAGGTGGACTATACCTTTCTGGTTGCCTTCTATCTCTCACTGATCTCCTCAATACTGGGGTATGAAGTTCTTCTTCTTCTTCTTATGCTTCCTCTTCTTCAGATGATTCATATTTTGCATCATCCAACTCAATCTCTATTTTCTCAGGTTCGTCTTGTATTGGTGGGAATTTCTATTTGGACACATCTTTTACCTCTCTGAAAACAACATCTCAACTGTAAAAACCTTTCTTGGTTTCTAGGTTCCAAAGATTATAACCTTTCACACCATGTTTATAACCAATAAAGATACACTTTTCAACTTTATTATCCAATTTACTCCTATTTTCCTTTGGAACATGTACATAAGCATCACAACCAAACACTCTAAGATGTTGAAGAGAGGGTTTCTTTCTAGACCGTACCTTGTGTGGAGTTTTATCATCCAACGCTGATGAAGGTGATCGATTGACCAGGTAACATGTTGTACCCACTGCCTCTGCCCAGAATTCTTGTCCTAACCTGGCACTGCTAAGCATGCTTCTTGATTTTTCCATCAGTGTCCTGTTCATCCTTTCTGCAAGTCCATTCTGCTGAGGAGTTTATGGAGTAGTCTTCTGCCTTGCTATACCACACTTCTTACACAATTCTTAGAATTCATTTCCACATAATTTTCCACCATTATTTGTTCTCAATACCTTTATTTTCTTCTCTATCTGATTTTCTACCAGAGCCTTAAACTCTTTAAATTTATCAAATACCTCAGATTTCTTTCTAAGAAAATAAATCCATGTGTTCCTTGAAAAATCATCTATGAATGAAACATAATACACAGATTTACATAGGGATGGAACAGGAATAGGTCCAAAGACATCACTGTGTATCAAATCTAAGATCCCCTTTGCTCTTGTAGCACCAGATGGGAATCTTACTCGATTTTGTTTGCCATATATGCAATTTTCACAGAAATCAAAATCCAAAGTGCAATTAGACATACCTTCAACCATACCTTTATCATGTAGTGTTTGAAGGCCCTTTTCTCCAATATGCCCTAGTCTTTGATGTCACAACATGGCCTTCTTTTCTGGGACAATATTGGGCTTGTCTCCTTCATTTTTATGCTCAAGGACAACATAATTGTTACACCCATTAGTATAAGTGGTTCCCAACAACTTTTATAGAGTTCCACAATGAACTCCCCTCATCAACACCATTGCTCCTCATACCATCTTGCAAGTGTTCTTTTCAAATACAGTTTTCACTCCTGCATCACCCAACTTGCTTACAGGTATTAGGCTCCTGGCTAGTTTTGGAATGTGTAGAACCCCATGAAGAGTTCTAATCCTTCCATTGTTTACCAGCAACTTAACCCTTCCACGTCCCAAGATTTTTGTTGTCGAGTCATCTCCTAGGAATACATCACCACCATCATATTTTTCATATTCAGAGAACCACTCCCTGTGAGGAGTCATATGGTATGACGCACCTGATTCGATCAACCATACATCATGGTATGCATGTGTACTTGTAGATGCTAGGTAAACAACACCTCCTTCTTTAGTGGAGGTTTTCGCCTCTGTGGAAGAGGTACTATCAGATCCATTTGTTTTTTCAACCTTCTTAGAATTGCAATCTTTCTTATAATGCCTTGTTTTACCACACTTCCAGCATTTCCTCAAAGATTTTCCTGGAGACTTAGATCTTCCTGTATATTTAGATCTCCATCCTGAAGGCTTACTAGGGTTCTTGTCTTGGGTACGCCCTCTTACAAATAAAGCATCTGTGTTGTGACCATCCATGCTTTTTTGCCTCATCTCTTCAGATAACAAGGATGCAACTACATCCTCATACTTC
>JZKD02S1886103.1:997128-1008905 GCA_000966675.3 Picea glauca | reverse complement strand
TATATATATATATATATATAGATATAGATATAGATATAGATATAGATATAGATATAGGGATATAGTTATGCTTATAGGTATTTATGTTTGGCAATCAACACAATCGTTTGAATTGATTCCTATAATAGAAATGGAAATATATATATTTATATATTTCTGTACGCATATTATATAGTTAATATGTAAACTATTCTAACAGTTATGTAAAAACCAACTGTACAAATAAAGTACCTAAAGGAATGGCCTTATATATAAAGGGATCATCATGGATATAATTACAGAGTCGTGTCTTTAAGTTACACATACAGTTCTGACTACACTGATAGCCTCATACCCTTTTAATTATCTACTGCATAGACTCAATACAATTCGGAAAGAAAACGAATGACTCAGACTTCCATTTTACAATTCTGAATAAAATGTTACAATAGTGATAAAAAAGAACTAAAGGATATTCGTCCAGAACCTTTCCATTCTATACGCCTAAGATTTACTGTAACAAAAATTCAAAAGTAAAGCCACAGGAATAAATATGGGATCAATCAAATTCCTTTACAAGATCCAAAATAAACCGGAAGGGGTCAAAATAGAATTACTTTTCACAATATTATTCATTCCAAAAAGGTTTGAAGAACATGCTAGGATTCAAAAGGATCTGTTCGTATTTCCATCTCAATCAACTTCTTTTCAAATAATGATATAGCAATTTTTGATATACATCAGTCTTACGAATATAAAATATTAATATTTTATCCTCATACTCTATCGTAAAAGTAAGTTACAGAGATAAAGAATCAACTATCATTAAATAAAACAAATCTTCCCCCACAGGGATACATTTTTAATATTAAATCTTATTAATCCTTAGCCACCTAGGGAACTCCTTGAGAGAAGCGAGAGGGAACCCAAACACCTCTTATGTGTGTGGTAAGGATCGACATCCACAACTCTTGCATGGCTGAAATCCCTCTAGAAGATTGCACAAACACCATTAATATTGTTCAACAGAGATAAGACGAATATAAATTAAAATAAAAACGATTAGTAATAGGAATGTTTATGCAGAATCACACTTAACTTGCAATTGAGGAATCAAATATCCATTCCCTGTTGTGTTGGGCTAAGTAACATCCCATACCGAAGGGGGAGAGGGGCCCAAGACTTCCTGATGGGTACCCTCACAATCAGAGGATCCCATCATTAGTATTGAGTACCAAATCAAACAAATTGATACACGTCAGGAAATAAATAGACAAACCAAATTTACAGTGAAGTCCAAATTACATGATTCGTATAACGAGAAAAGGCCGAATACATTATTTAAAAAGAAAACATTGAATTTAAAAGCCACATGTCAAATAACACCATCAAAGTCTAGCTAGCATCGACTGAGAGAAGGTTTAATTAAAGAAAATAAAACATATTGTCAAGATCCTTTCCGAGTTTACCAGGCTCGAATGGCCTTTGACACATGCATAGACATTAAGAGAATTGGAACGAAAAATATGACCCAAATTTTAACTACAACGCAGGATACATAACATATTCCTATAAAAAATTGGTTGGATTCACAGAGTTCCCAAATGCCTATTTATATATGGCTATGCCGAATGATATTTCAGAAATCATTCTAAGAGGAAATTTACAGTTATAAGGATCATCTGGTAGTTGGGAAATGAAGGACCCAAGTAAAACTCAATACAGGATACCCAACCAAGACAAAAAAATGTTTTTAAAAACCCGTCGAATGGAATTGTCCAAACTTGGATAATTATAACATGCAGTTGCAACGTGGTTCCTAACCTATCGATTGACTTCTGGGATATAGTTTTGGTGAATTCTCAAAGAGACTCAACACAAATTAATGGCGCATAAATAAATGAAGAAATGTAGGAGACGACTAACCCTAAGAGAAAACTACATGAAAAAAACTATACATGTGCGAATTCGTTGGAAAAAGGAAACACAGAAAGCAAAATTCTGAAGACCTTGCAGAAACATTGATTATATAGAAAAATGATAGTGAAGCCACTTACCAGTACTGAGAATAGTCTAGGGAGGTTCTCCAAGCCACCACTTCCCCATGCCAAGAAAACAAAAATAAAAACGCGGATCTAACTTCAGAATAACTTCACAAGAATGACAAAAGTAAAACTACTGTAACCTTAAAGAACTCACACCACACAAAGTGAATGTTGATGGTACAATGGGAGGCATGGGCCATGTGATGGAACTGAGTTGGGACGTTTGTATTGGAAGGATGGTCAAGTGATGGCCCTCATTTTTCACATACACAATGCCTCCATTAATGGTCGAGTCAGAGGTTTAACTCTCGACTGACATAAACATTCCTTTCACATTTAATGGGTTACGAAGTAAAAGGTAGTTCCCTCATAATTATATGATATGGAAACTGTTAATATCTAACTACTACCAGTCCAGTTAGCACATTGTTTAGTTTAGACGTCATTTATATTAGGTAGAGTTAAACGAATTGTTAGCATAGGTTTTTTTCTAACCAGAAAACCGTTATGCCAATTAGTGACTGGTAGATCTTTACCCAACAAACAAATTACCGAGAATGATTTTCGATGACTTTGTCCATATGAAGAAAGGCCAAACACCTTATGTTAAACCAACACCTCGCCAAGGTGTATAACCCTGACCCCAATACGTTATGTATGATATATGAGTTTTGTTCATGTAGTCTTTTGAGTTTAACCTTACACGCAAGTATGGAAGTGTGTTACTAGAGGAGAGTTTAGGAACCTAAGTCCTAAGCCTACTATAGTTCTAAGATAATACAATGTATAGACATATATCTACATATGAATGTTTGCATGACTTAAAATTGAAAGAAAAATGTTAGATTGTGGGGTCTACCTATTTACGAAACTTTTTTCAATGTGTGTAAAGTTGGGTAGTAATGTCATCGTTGACATTCATAACTTAAAAAAACCTATCAGAGTTTAACAATGGAGATAAAAGGGTATTTTCTTTTAATTATAAGTTTGTTTAAGGAATTGAAGAATATTAATGTCCCTGAAAAGAGAAAAAAAATAAAAAATTATGACAAATTTGAGGTACAGTACATATGGTATCAGATCAAAGGTTACAACACTTTGACCTTGAATAGGGCCAAAATAATTACTTAGCACATATTTTTGTCTATATAAAACTAACAAACCATTACTGTACAAACAAAAAAGTCTTTTTTTGTTCTGTGTTAATCATGGCAGCGCAAGATGAAGCATAAATTCAGAGTTGAAGAGAATTGTGGACAAAGACCTCTTGAAGATAAGAGACAGAACAATGATGGAAGCTCAACTACTGACATTCTGGAAACAATGATAAATCTCATTATTTAGTTGCATGTTTTCAAAGTAGACAATGAGAAACTGAAAAAGGCATAGCAGGAAAAGAAGGAAATTAATGAAGTCTTGTTGCGAAGTATAGTGATAAAGAAAACCCTAAAGGATGATAACCAGGAAGAAGAGGTTAGTAAAAGGGACTCCAAGAATTCTAGTCCTGAAGCTGAGAAAGGGGATATCTCATCTAAAGGTACACCTCCAACTGAAGATAAATAAAAAATAGTCAGAAAAATGAAACGGGTGGATCACCTTGAGGGTGAATTTAAGAAAATCAAACCATCTACCTTTGATGGGGAATCCAAAACAGGAGAGGAGGATCAATCATGGTTATTAGGCATTAAGAAGTATTTCCATATATACAACTATTCCAACAATATGAAGGTCAGAATGGCCATCTATAATCTGCAAGGAAAAGGCCACATTTGGTGGCAAGATCTGAAATTGGCCAAGGGCCTAAAAGAGAAATAGATGGAATGGTCAGACTTTAGGAAATAATTTAAGAAACAATACCTATCTGAAAGTTTCTATCAAATAAAAACCAAATAATTTATGAACTATGATTTGGTCAAATGGCTATGGAAGATATGATAAACAAATTCCTAGAATTACTAAGGTTCGTACCTTATATCCAGGAGGATAAAGTGAAAATCCAACGGTTCCTAAGTTTTTTACCACAGTCCTACAAGGACAGAATCGAATTTGATAATCCCAATTCCTTGAGTGAAGTATTCAGAAAAGCCCGAATGTGTTACGACCAATACAAATAGTGGGCAAAATTTCCCAAGGCTTGGAAAGACAAGAAACAAGACCGAATGAACCAGCGAAAGAAGGGATACCATCCATTTCCTTATCAGAACGCAGCAAAAATCTTTCCAAGAAAATATTTTCACTCCAACAATACAAACACGCAAGGAGGCGGTAAATCGGTAAATCCGGGAACAAAGAAATTTGGGGACAACCCCCGTGAATTGTTAAAATTTTGGAAATGTGGAGAACCTCACCTAAGGAGGAACTATCCATGTTTGATTTCAGAAAATAGAACTATTGTTCATAGTTTATAGGAATCCTCTAGAGTAGGGGATGTAGGTAGAATCTTACATCAGATCAATGCAGTCGTGGATGGTTGACAAGCTGACCACCAGTCCTCTATGGTGGAAATTGAAGGTAAAATCAATAACACTTGAATTTCTGTTTTAATTGATCATGGAGCTACATTAATTTATATCACTCCTGGTATAGTGGATTCAAACAAACTTAAGAAAATAAGACATGCAAAATCTTGGCTGGTACAACTAGCAACGAAAACAAAAATAAAAATTGTCGACTTTATTTATGATTATGAGTTTAGTTTAGGTGGTCAAAATATAAAGACAAATTTGAACATTCTACCGCTAGTATATTATGATGTAATTATCGGAATGGATTGGTTAGAAATGCATAAAGAAGTGCTAGATTGTTATGAAAAATCACTTCAGTATAAAGACGAAAATGACACTACTAAGATAGTACAAGGTATACAAAAACCAGTATTCGTTAGATAGATTTCAGCAATGCAATTCAAGAAATGCATGAGAAAGGGTTGTCAAGTTTATGCCATCCAAGTAACAAACATGTTAGAAAAAGAAAATAAACCCAACTTAGAGGATTTTGTTGTTTTGCATGATTTTAGAGATGTGTTTGTTGATGAGATATGTGAATTACCCTCACAGAGGGAGATATACTTTTCTATCGACCTACTATCTAGTTTAGACCCTATATCTAAAACACCTTACTGAATGAGTTTGCCAGAATTAACAGAACTAAAAATTCAACTGCAGGAATTATTGGACAAAGTATATATCAGACCAAGCGTTTCCCCATGGGGACCACCAGTCCTCTTTGTGAAAAATAAAGACGAAACTATGAGATGATGCATCGATTACAAACAATTAAACAAGATGACTATTAAGAACAAGTACCCCTTACCTAGGATAAATGGTATGTTTGATCAAGTAGGTGGGGAAAATATTTTCTCGAAATTGGATTTATGATCTGGCTATCACCAAGTTAGGATAAAAGATGAGGACATAAGTAAAACAAATTTTCAAATGAGATATGGAGATTAAAAATTTGTGGTTATACCTTTCGGAATCACTAACGCGCCATCCACGTTTATGGGTTTAATGAACAATATTTTCAGTCAATACTTGGATAAATTTGTGTTGGTATTTATCGACGATATTATGGTATATTCTAAAATAGAAGAAGAACATGTAGAGCACTTAAGGATATTTTTGCAAACTTTAAGGAAGCACAAACTGTATGCTAAATTTGATAAGTGTGAATTTTATCAGAAGAAAATACAGTACCTAGGACATGTAATATCTGTAGAAGGCATTGTAGTCTATCCTGAGAAAATAAGAGCCATCATGGAATGGCTAATACCTAAGGATGTAGAGGACATCCAGTCGTTCATGGGAATCACTGGATATTACCACAGATTTATAGAGGGATTTTTCAAAATTGCATACCCTATCACATCACTTCAAAAGAAGGAGACCAAGTTTAACTGGTCACAAAAATGTAAAGACAGTTTTAATAAGTTAAAGGAATTATTAACCACCACACCCATTTTAAAGGTAGCAAATCTAGAAAAAGACTTCACCATCTGTGTAGATGCGAGTAAAGAAGGACTAGGTGGTGTCCTAACTCAAGAACAACACGTTATTTGTTATGAGTCTCGAAAACTAAATGAACATGAAAGAAACTATGTCACTCATGACTTAGAGTTGGAATTTGTAATACACACCTTAAAAATGTGGCGACACTACATAATGGGTAGAATATTTCTATTATTGACATATAACAACAATGTGAAATTTTTGTTTAGTCAACCAGACCTTAATGCAAGGCAAGAAAGATGGTTAACCTTCTTGAGTGAATTTGAATTTGAGGTAAGATATATCAAGGGTAAGGAAAAAAAGTTAGTTGATGCCTTGAGCAGAAGAGTTCATGGGTTTTTTGAAATAAACATTAGTAGGGAAGAAACCGATCTTGAAGAGAGGGTAAACGCTGCAGGTAATAACGACGAAAATTACACTCAAACAATGGAAGAATTACAGAAAACTACAGGATATTCAGACAAAACGGATCTAAGTGTTGACAAAAATGGTCCACTACAATTTAGAAACAAAATATACATACCAGATTCGACAGAGTTAAAGTTAATAGTTTTGGATGAAGTTCATAAGAAACCATGTTCTGGTCATCCAGGATACCAGAAAATGTTAACAACACTAAGAAAGTTATTTTATTGACCTAATATGAAGTGTGAAACAACATAATACTTAGCTAAGTGTCAATATTGTCAGGAGGTAAAAGTTGAACACCAACATCTAGTCGGCCTATTATAGCCCTTACCAGTGCCAGAATGGAAATGGGAGACTATATCACTAGACTTTATTACAGGTTTGCCTAGAACTCAGAAACAAAATGATTCAATTATGGTGATAATCGATAAACTTAGTAAGTCTGCAAACTTAATTCCTACAAAGTCTACTTTTAAAGCTATTAAAATCACTGAAATATTCATGAAAGAAATTTTTAAACTGCATGGTATTTCTAAAATGGTGATTTCGGATAGAGACGTAAAATTGACATTTGCTTTTTGGAAAGAATTGTTTGCAGGGTTAAATACTAACTTGAATTTCAGTACGAGTTATCATCCACAAACGGACGGGCATACTGAATAAACAAACCAAATTGTAGAAGATATGCTCTGCATGTACGTAAGAATAAAACCAAGCAAGTGGGAAGACTACCTGCACTTGGTAGAATTTGCATACAACAATGGGTACCAAACTTCGGCTAAAACGATCCCCTTTGAGGTACTGTACGACATAAAGTGTACGACTCCAATTAGATGGGATAAATCGGTTGACAAACTCATGGTTGGACTAGAGATTCTCCAAGAAATGGAGAGCATGGTAAGAAAAGTACAACAAAACTTAAAAGAGGCATAGGACAGACAAAAACGTTACGTGGACCAGAAAAGAAGACACTTGGAATTTCAAGTGGGAGACCACGTCTACTTAAAATTCAAAGACCAGAAAAGTTCATTAAAGCTAGGGAATTGTGCCAAGTTGGAACCTAAGTTTTGTGGGTCTTTTGATATATTAGCTCGAATTGGACCCGTAGCATACCAACTTGAACTTCCAACTAATCTAAAGTTTCATAATGTATTTCATGTTTCTTTGTTAAAGAATTATGTTCATGACCCTACTCATATCATCGATTGGAAATTGGTGCAGGTGGAACCATAAGGCAAGTTCCAAGAGAAACCTCTATGCATTCTAGACCGGAGATAAATAACACTTCGGAACAGAACCGTCGCTCAGGTAAAGGTGCAATGGAAGCACTTTATCCCTAAAGAGGCCACTTGGGAGCTGGAGGCAGATTTGCAGAAATCTCATCCAACCCTATTCCAAGAAAGGAATGAACACTGAGGACAATTCTTTATTGAAGGGGGAAAGGATGTGACATCCCCAAAAATAAATTATTTTTAAGTTTGAAATTTCTTAGGAAATTATTTTTGTTTTTGGTAAAATTCGAAATTGGAATTTTTTTTCAATTTATGGAAATTTTGAATTTTGAATTTTGTTAATTGTAATTAATGATTATGATTGTTGGGCATAGATCTRATTTGACCCAACTAACTACTTGACTGTGAAACTTGTATGAAACAAAATATTTTATAATTATTGTTGAAGGACAAATGGAACAACCATGTTGAAATCAGYTGACCATGACTCCATGAGTGGGGAACATGTTGGAACTACCTCAGGGATGATTCTTACAAATGGGAAATCAAGAATTTGGCCATTGAAAGCCCCTGAAAATCAGGGATTTGGAAAGATGTGAAAATTCCCAAGGCGGGGAAAATACCTAGAAAAAAATGACTTTTCATATATGGCATATGAGAGGAGGCAGGACGTTGCCTAGTATGTTGGGGAAAATAATTTATCTCTTGTTGTTATGAACACTATTTTTGAGTGTGAGGCAAGGGAGGAGTTGCTGAAAACTGAAGGACTCTTGCTGAGGAGAAGTTTTGAGTTATCCCTCATGGATCCATGGTCAGGCTAGGGGGAGAACGGGACAAGTGATTTGGCTATTATGTTCTAAGGTTGGGAGGAACGTGGTTGTTCCATTTGTTAATCAACAACTGTTTAGATATGTCATCCTACTCTATTATTTGGCTAAATGTTATATGGTTTAGTAAATGATAGGATGTATCTGTTTAATTCTGAATGAAAGTAGTGCCATGGATGCAAATATGATTGAATATTGTTGAACTTAAGGGCTAACAGAATGTCTCAAAAACTAGTTATGAATGGATTATTTTTGTTGGATTATATTGTTGAGTGAGAATCATTGCCATTAGATTTTTGTTGTGATGAGATAAAGACGATAGGGTAAACCCCCAGCTAATTGTATTTTTGTTGTGTAAACTATCTGTGCATGTAACATGAGTGGAACCAAATTATGTAGATATATATATGAGATTTTATTTTTTGTAGGTAAATGCACTGAGCCATAGTACTTTTAACTGAGATTTCCATTTATGTACATATTAAAACCCAAAATCAAGACAAAAATCTACTATGATGGGAATTCACCAAATATGTATATATATAGCTATAGGGATATAGTTATGCTTATAGGTATTTATGTTTGGCAATCAACACAATCGTTTGAATTGATTCCTATATTAGAAATGGTAATATATATATTTATATATATATGTACACATATTATATATTTAATATGTAAACTTTTCTAACAGTTATGTGGAAACCAACTGTACAAATAAAGTACCAAAATGAATGGCCTTATATATAAAGGGAGCATCATGGATATAATTACATAGTCGTATCTTTAAGTTACACATAAAGTTATGACTACACTGATAGCCTTAGACCCTTTTAATTATCTATTTCATAGTCTCAATACAATTCAGAAAGAAAACGAATGACTGAGACTGACATTTTACAATTCTGAATAAAACATTACAGTGGTGATAAAAAAGAACTAAAGGATATTTGTCCAGAACCTTTCAATTTTATACACCTAAGATTTACTGTAACAAAAGTTTGAAAGTAAAGCCACATGAATAAATATGGAATCAATTGAATTCCTTTACAAGATCCAAAATAAACTGGAAGGGGTCAAAATATAATTATTGTTCACAATATTATTCATTCCAGAAAGGTTTGAAGAACAGGCTCGGATTCAAAAGGATATGTTTGTATTTCCATCTCAATCAACTTATTTTCGAATAATGATATAGAAATGTTCGATATACATTAGTCTTACGAATATACAATATTAAGGTTTGATCCCCATACTCTGTCTTAAAAGTAAGTTACAGAGGAGAATAATCAACTATCATTAAATAAAACAAATCTTCCCCCACAGGGATAAATTTTGAAGATTAAATCTTATTAATCCTTAGCCGCCTGGGGCACTCCTTGAGAGGAGCAAGAGGGAACCTGAATACCTCTTATGCATGTGGTAAGGATCGGCATCCACAACTCTCGCATGGCCAAAATCCTTGCACAAGATTGCACAAACACCATTAATATTGTTCAACAAAGATAAGACAAATATAACTTAAAATAAAAATGATTAGTAACAGGAAGGGTTATGCAGAGTCACATTTAACTTGCGATTGAGGAATATGATATCCATTCCCTTTTGCGTTGGGCTGATTAACGTCCCAGAATGAAGGGGGAGAGGGGCCCAAGACTTCCTGATGGGCACCCTCGCAATCACAGGGTTCCATCATTAGTATTGAGTACCAAATCAAACAAATCGAAACACTTCAAGAAAGATATAGATAAATGAAATTTACAGTGAAGTATGAATTACATGATTCGTATAACGAGAAAAATACAAATACATTATTTAAAATGCAAACATTGAATTTAAAAGCCACAGGTCAAACAACACCAACAAAGTCTAGCTAGCATTGACTGAGAGAAGGTTTAATTAAAGAAAAGAAAACATAGATTCAACATCCTTGCCGAGTTGTTAAGCCCTAATATTGGCTCATTACCCCTTAATTGGGGCATATTATATTAGTAATGTTATTTTATTTATGTCGGCTTTAGGCCATTAGTTGTAATTATACCTCCTAGTTTCCTATATATACCAAGGAGACATTTTCATTTTGAATCATCTTCTACTTGAACATTTAAGTGGGGTAAAAGGAGGTTGCCCACTCGAAGAGGCTTATTATTTGAAATTATCTCTTTTTCAAGGCGTTGAGTACTTTTTCTGAGGTTTTTTTATGCTATATTGATATTTGGTTCTTAACATATGGTATCAGAGCTCAAGGTCTTGGGGTTTCGCTGCTACATCTGAGACACCTTGGAATTTTCTCAAAAAAAAAAATTCTACAATGTTTCAGAATGAACGGATTGGAGGATATTTATTAGACGAATAAAGGTAGGTTGGGTTCAAAATTTATCTCCTGAGGCCTTATACTTTTAGAGATACAACCCATACAAGATAGGGTTCTGGAATCATCCTGAACTGAATCATTTTGGAATTTTCGCTATAAAACATTTTTGTAATGTTTAAGACCTTGAACTTCAGAGGATATTCACAGGAATTAGTAAGGTATCTTTGGTAAAAAATTCAGCTTCTGGGTCATCTTAAATTGTGTTAGGTAGGGTATCTGACTAGTCCTATTGATTAGTCTCAAGAAGGTGTTCCAGGTAAAACAATCACAACTTCTTCCTAGAATATCCAAATTGAGTGGGAATGGTTTCATTGGAGTGGGGATAGTCTGTAGTATTTCTGGTGTGAGTTTTAGAATTTTATATCAATTATTTTCTGTGGGGCACACTATACAAGTGATATCTCCTTGAAAGGCCAAAAATCGGCAAGTTGTGGGGATGTTACCGTAAAGTCCACTTGGCACATCCAATTTTGATCATACCTATGGCATTGCACAAAATAAATATCAAAGAACTACATAAAAGAAAGTTTCATACCCTAAAGGGCTGAAACTTGGGAGATACAATAGAAGAAATATTGTCTAGTAGAACCACCTCAAAATCAAGGTTCAAAAGTGATGCTTGGCCAACATGCCACCAAAAAGGGAACTTCTACACCAAATAAGCCTCCAAACAATCCTACTTGGGCTCTTGATTAAGGTGAGGAAATGTTTAGGGACATAAATGATTTACAAAAGAATATAGTAACAAAATATGAACTATAAGAGATGATGGAGGGTTTAAAAGGGGAGTTCATGGAAGTATTGAAAAATTTCGTAACAGAGAAGACACCTGAAAGTGAAAATTCATCCCATGAAATTCATGATGAGGACACAAGGAAGGTGAATCAAGAATGGAGAAACTCCAA
>JZKD02S1886103.1:963185-991892 GCA_000966675.3 Picea glauca | reverse complement strand
GGGGTAAAAGGAGGTTTCCCCCTCGAAGAGGCTTATTATCTAAAATTATCTCTTTTTCAAGGCGTTGAGTACTTTTTCTGAGGTTTTTCTATGCTATATTGATATTTGGTTCTTATCACGATTTTACCAAACTCGAATGCCCTTTGATACATGCATAGACATTAAGATAATTGGAACGAAAAATATGACCCAAATTTTAAATACAACGCAGGATACATAGCATATTCCTATAACAAATTGGTTTGATTCATAGAGTTCCCAAATGCCTATTTATATATGGCTATGTTGAATGAAATTTCAGAAATCATTCTAAGAGGAAATTTATAGTTATAAGGATCATCTGGTAGTTGGGAATGGAGGACCCAAGTAAAACTCAATACAAGATACCCAACCAAGACAAAAAAACATTATTAAAAACCTATCGAATAGAATTTCCCGAACTTGGATAATTATAACATGCAGTTACAACGTGGTTCCTAACCTATCGATTGAATTCTAGGCTATAGTTTTGGTGAAGTATCGAAGAGACTCAAGACCAATTAATGGCGCAAAAACAAATGAACAAATGTAGGAGGCGACTAACCCTAAGAGAAAACTACGTGAAAAAATTATCCCTGTGCGAATTCATTGGAAAAAGGAAACACAAAGAGAAGAATGTCGAAGACCTTGCAGAAAGATTGAGCATAAATGAAAAAAATAGTGAAGCCACTTACCATTAGTGAGAATAGTTCATGGAGGTTCTCCAAGCTACCACTTCCTCAGGCCAAGAAAAAAAAATTAAAACACAGAGCTAACATCGGAATAACTTCACAAGAATGACAAAAGTAAAACTATTGTAACCCTAAAGAACTTACACCATGCAAAGTGAATGTTGATGGTACAACGGGAGGTGCGGGCCATGTGATCGAACTGAGTTGGTGCATTCGTATTGGATGGAGGGTCAGGTGATGGCCCTCATATTTCACATACACAATGACTCCATTAATGGCCAAGTCAGAGGTTTATCTCTCGACTGACATAAACATTCCTTTCACATTTAATGGGTTATGAAGTAAAGGGTAGTTCCCTTGTAATTATACGATATGGAGACTGTTAATATATAACTACTACCAGTCCAATTAGCACATCTTTTAGTTTAGACGTCGTTTAGATTAGGTAGAGTTAAACAAATTTTTAGCATAGGGTTTTTCTAACCAGAAAACCGTTATGTCGATTAGTGACTGGAAGATATTTACCCAACCAACAAATTACCAATAATTATTTTCGATGACTTTGTCCATACAAAGAAAATCCAAACAACTTATGTTAAACCAACACTTCACCAAGGTGTATAACCTTGACCTTAATACATGTATGATATATGAGTTTTGTTCGTATAGTCTTTTGAGTTTAACCTTGCACGCAAGTATGGAAGTGCGTTACTAGAGGAGATTTTAGGACCCTAAGTCATAAGCCTACTATAGTTCTAAGCTAATACAATGTATAGACATATATCTACATATGAATGTTAGCATGACTTAAAATTGAAAGAAAAATGTTAGATTGTGGGGTCTGCCTATTTAGCAAACTTTGTTCAATGTGTGTAAAGTTGGGTAGTAATGTCATCGTTGACATTCATAACTTAATAAAACCTATCAGAGTTTAACAATGGAGATAAAAGTCTATTTTATTTTAATTATAAGTCAGTTTAAGGAATTGAAGATTAATGTCCCTAAGAAGAGAAAAAAAAAACAAATTATGACAAATTTGAAGTACATTACACTTTTTCTATCATCCACACTACCTTCCCAATCTGCATCTATGTAAGTTGTCAAAGAATATTATTTTCCTATGGGATACCACAGGACACAGTCCAACATGCTTTCATATATATGAATATTCTTTTGACTTCATGCACACATGTTTCCTTTGGTGTATATTGAAACCTTCCAACTAACCCTATTGATCTCATTATATCTTGCCTTGAAGCTGTCACATATAGTAGGCTTACTATCATTGATCTGTACAAAGTTTGATTAAATTCCTTTGATTCATCCTCTTTGATTAATTTACAACTAGTGACCATATGTGTGCTGACAGGTTTGTAGTCTTCCATTTCAAACTTATTCAACATCTCCTTGATGTATTTGGTCTGAGCAATAAATATTCCTTTGTTATTTTGTCAAATCTGCAACCCTAGGAAGAATGAGAGGTATCCAATCATAGACATCTCAAATTCTTTTTGCATTTCTTCTGCAAACGTTTTCCTCATTCTATCATCATTACTTCCAAAAATTATATCATCCACATAATCTACAATGATTAACATCTCAAAATTGTTTATTTTGATGAAAAAATTGTTATTTGTTGTTCTTGTTTTGAAACCTTGGTGTTTCCATTACTTGTCAAGTCTTGAATACCACACTCTGGAAGCTTGATTTAATACATAAAGTGATTTCTTCAATCTACAAACATAATCTTCATTTTCTGAAAATAAGAATCCTTCAGGTTGTTCAATGTACACTTCTTCCTCTAAATATGCATTTAGGATTGTTGACTTGACATCCATATGATATGCCTTAAAATAGTTGAAGCTTGAAAATACTAAAAAAATTATAATGGCTTACATTCTTGCAATAGGAGCAAATATTTCTTCAAATTCAATATCTTCTATTTGAGAATACCCCTTTAAAACTAGTTGTTCTTTACTTATTACTACTTTTTCCATATTCATTTAACTTATTTATGAATACCCACTTTGTACCAATCACATTTTTATATTTGGGTCATGGGACAAGTTCCCATGTCTGATTTTTCTCAATATGGTTTAAATCTTCTTCCATAGCATTCACCCAATGTTGATCATTATTTTCTTTTGCAAAGAATTTAGGCTCTATTTTGGACAGTAAAGAGAGATTTTCCTATTCATAACTACTTGCCAGTTTTATCCTATTCAGAGTCTTAGCATTTTCATCGCCAATAATTATTTTTTATGGATGATTTTTATGCACAAATATTCATGTTGTTTGTATATCTTGGTGTTCTGTTTCTTCTTCTTCTTCTTCTTCTTTGATGTAATCAATTTATTCTTCTTCCAGTTGGTTCTTGTGTGGTATTTCTTCATCTATTTTGAATTTAACGCCTTTAACAATATTTTGTAGTCTTTTGTTGTAACATATTTAGGATTTACGTTTTTATGAATATCCAAGAAAAATCCATTCATTTGTTCTTAAGTCAAAATTTCCTAGATCCTGATCCTCTTGTTCAATGTAACACTTGCTTCCAAAGATTCTAAAGTGTTTGAAAGATGTTGGTCGACCTTTCAATATTTCATAGGGTGTCTAGTCACTATTGACTCTGATTTTCCCTCTGTTTAGAATGTATACAATAGTGTAAACTACTCTCCAATTTTTTTCTAATAGTTTTTCTTCATTTAACATTGTCCTGCCGATTTCTTGTACATGTATGTTTTTCCTTTCAACTACTCCATTTTGTTGAGGAGTTATTGCAGTTGAATACTGTCTTCTTATTCCACGAGCTTCATATAATTATTCAAATTCATTTGTTTTAAATTCACCTCCATTATCCGACCTTGAACATTTTATTTTTTGATCTGTCTCATTCTCATCTAAAGATTTGAATGATTTTAATTTTTCAAATGCCTCAGATTTATTTTTAAGAAAGGTAACCCAAGTTATTCTAGTATAATCATCAATGGGAAACATAAAGTAGCTTTATCCTTGCAATATTTTTGTTCTTTTTGGTCCATATAGATCTGTATGCACAAGTTCTAATGGCTTGGATGTTGCATATTCATTTTTCTTGAAGCTCACCCTTGTTTTATTTCCATGCTGGCACTACTTGCATACAATGCTTGAGGGTTTTGTGATCTTTGGCATATCTCTTACTTTTTTGATACTAATTTTTACCAAGTTGTCAAAGTTCATATGTCCCATTTTTTTATGCCACAACCAACTTTTGTCTATATTTCTTGTAAATCCGTTTTCTCCATTGATATCATCAAGAATGTATACATTGTTTGGGGTTCTTATTTATTTTGCAACCAACTTGTTTGAATTTTCCTTTTTGATCTCACAGTCTCGAGATTCAAAAGTAAGAGTGTGTCCTTGGTCATGCTTTTGTCTTACACTAAGAAGATTATGTTTCAAGTTTTCAACACACATGACCTTTTCAACCTTATCTCTTCCACTGTCAAGATTGAGAGTACCCTTTTCAACTACACTTGAGTTGCCATTGTCTCCAAAGGTAACATTTCCTTCATTCTTGTTAAGGGTGATAAAATTTGTTCTATGTCCTGCCTTGTGACTAGAGAACTCACTATCAATGTACCACTTATCCTTATTATTTTGTGCACAAAGTGCAGCTTGAATGAACAAGTATTTTTCTTTCTTTTGTTCCTTTTTTTCCTTATTTATTTCCATGATTGTTGGGGATTCCTCTTTCTGATCATATATGAAATCACTTCTCCAGAATTTTTCTCTATGCCAAAAATTATTGCAGTTATAAAATATGATGCTATAGTTCAGCAAAGGTGAAAATGAGTTGTAATTTCTCCTTGAGAATCTATGGGTGTCTTTGTTGTTGTTCCTCATCTAACTGCCTCTTACATTTTTTCTACAATCTCTTTCTTTATGACCAAAATCATTGAAAGAATAACAATATCCAAAGAAAAAAATTTGGTAATTGATTGTGTGATTCCATATTAATGGGATAGTCTTCCTGATTCTATCCTTGTAAGGAATATTTTTATTCTATGGAACATATTGTTCCTCCTTCGTATTGTCTTGAACCTTGATATATTTTTGAGTATATCAACATAACTCTTGGTCCTTTCTTCACTTGTCTGTTTTGAAGATGTTGAGGCTTCTTCATTAATATCTCCCTTCATTTCATTGTAACCAATACAACTCTTTTCAAATGGTGATCTTTGAAATGTTAGGATTTCATTAAAGGTTATAAAGCCCTTTTCAAATTTCATGTCGGTATGTGATATTTTCAACTCCTTTATTAAATAAACCATTTTTTATTCTAGATTGCTGTAGATATCTTCTTTTTCTTTTAGTTGAGCTCTTAAGACTTCTTCAATTCTCTTTTCCTCTTCTACTTGATTTTTTAAGCTGGTGATGATCTTTTCAATTTTATCAAAACTTTATTTTATAATGAGAATTTGTTTTTTGTACTTCTTCAGTTGCTCCTTTTCTATCCATTTCTTGTTCCTTATATTTTCTATTTCATTTAGAGAACATATGAGCTCTGCTTAAAGATATACTTATGCATCAATATTCATATTTTCTTCTTCTATTGAGTCTGCATTTGCATTTTCTAAGACACCCATCTATGTTTCTAAGCCCATAAAGATAATTTATTATGTTTCATTGGTATATTATGTCACTATCATTAGATGATTTGTTGTCTTCATTGGTATATAGATTCTTCTTTTGTCTATAGAAATTTCTCCTCTTTTTAGTCTTACCCCTCTTGTACCTTTTGAAGCTAGAATATTCTTTTACATTTCTATTTATATTTTTTGCATAAGGACATTTAGTAGCAAAGTGTCCTAATTATCAACAATTAAAGCATTTGAAGGGAAACTTACCTTTGTATTTTCTTATTCCCCTCTTGAGATTTCTAACAAAGTTAGGTTCTTTTGCATCGAATTCATTATCTGAGATGTCACTCATCTTGTATTATTCCATCTTTATCTTCTTTGATTCCTTGAAGTATGATTCCTTTCTTGATATATTTGTTGGATTATCATGTTCTATCCTCATTTCATATGCAGTGAGAATTCCATGCAATTCATCCATTTTCAAATTGTCTAGGTCCTTCATTTCTTCAATGGCAGATATCTTGGGTTGAATCTTGAGGGAAGCGACCTAAGAAATTTTTGCACAATAATGGTTTCTTTAAACTCTTCCCCCAATACTATCATGGTGTTGACAATCTTATGTACTTGAAGAAATTACTCTGTAATACTTGTTTCCTCTTTCATTGCAAGGGTCTCAAGATGATCTCTATAAGTTTGTAATTTTCCTTCTTGAATTTGTTGTCTCCTTCATATATTTTCTATAAATTGTCCCACATCTCTTTTGTCGATGCACAATGTATGAATTTGACAAACTATGATTTTGCCATACCACAATGGACTGTACTCATGGATTTAGAATAATAGTAATTGAGCTTCTTTTCAGCTACATCTATAGCTGGATTTGTTGGAGTTGTGCAACCATTCTCAACTGCACTCTATACGTTATACCCAAGTTCCTTCAAATAAGTTTTCATTCTTATGATCCATAATGCATAGTTTGATCCATAAAATAATGGAGCTCGTTTTTTAGAGAAGCCTTCATGTTTATACATGCATGATGCAAGGTCTCACCTTCCAATCATTAGAATATTTTGAAGGAATTGACTCTGATACCAATTGTTGGCACAATTAATTATACTGAGAGGGGGAATGAATCGTTATAAGACTAGTTTTAATTTTTTTTCAATATTTATCAATGTGTTACTTTATTAGGTATAACCATTGATGATAAATACACAATCATACAATCTACAATACACAGAGATTTAACGTGGAAACCCAAATTGGATAAAACCACAAAACAATTCTCTTATAAAATCATGAAGGTACCAACCCGTTGTTACAATGTTTGCATGCACCAACCTACAAATACAATATTTGTAGGAAATAACCTTTAGAAGGAACCAATCCCCTTATATGAGCACCAAATAAGCAATATGTAGGCACCAACCTACTAGAGACACCAATTTTCCTCAATTTGTCAATAATGTAAAATCTTCTCTTTCCCTCAAGCTTTCACTTGCATAAAACCATTTCTCTATCTTTGTTGTAACAACACATTCCTTCAGTTCACAATATGTTTTATTTCATAAGTTCCTTGCATCTTGCACCTCCAAATCCACCCTTAGATGATTGCATTATCTTCCTTTCATTCTCTTGCATCCTTGGACCTCAGAACCTCAAATATCCTATCCAGACCTTCTCACACTTTTCACACACTCAAAACCGATTCGGGAAACGATATTTATATAGTCCATTCTTGCATGGACTTGTCCACATAAAAAAAATGTCCATGGGATCGGCTCTAGATATCTTAAAAATTGGGCTGCAACATTCTTTAGAAATCGGCATAGAGCCCCTTTGGTTTTGTGTGCGATATGCTCACAGACCATAGTACATAATTCAACACTCATAAGCCATTTGATTAGTCCTTGATCTAATATCTATCATTGATCTTATCATTTCCCTCTAGAACACACAATAAGTCCTCAATTCTCAACATCCATCGGATCATCTTCTCAATGGAGTATCAGTCGTTGATCTCATTCACCGACCATTAGCACATCCAACATAGCTTCAACACTCAATGATCATTTGATCATTCATTCAGATTTAATCTTGAACATTTGTCACACCATGTAACCACAACACACATGTGTCATCCGATTAATCTCCTCAATTAAATCTCAGCCATTTATCTCATTCGTTGGTCATTAGCACATGCAACATAGCTTCAATTCTCAATGATCATCTTGTTATCCCCATTTTGTGGGATAAATAAGGAGATTATGTCTCGAGGACCTTAGGTTGAATATATGGAGTGACGAGAGGATACATGACCAGGAGTATCCACTTGCACAGATGGATACCCTTCTCACAACCACGGAGGTCAAGATTTTCAGATGGAATCCACTAGACCAGATGGATTCCGAGAGGAATTGGTCCTTTCTACATGAGGTACAAGTCAAGTATTATGGTGAGTGTCATTTCAATATTTGAGGAATTTGAGTATGTTGTATCTTAGACTGCTTTAGATTTCATGACATATGCTTGGAAATTATTCCTTTTTACCTGTTTTACCTTGGTGGTTGACATTGTGCCCTATTAAGTGGTCTTCCTTAGGAATGGGTTTGTTACTAGGAAATCCCTTGAAGATCCATTGTACCGTTCCCGACCATACTTACCACTTTTCACCACTTAAAACAAACATTTCCTTATCTCTTGGGATTTTAGGGTGTATTGACCCAAGAAGGGGTTTGTCCCTCATTCTATGGGAAGAAGGGGTTAAAGGCCTAGAGGGATTGTTGTTGGGTAAAGGATAAAAGATTACTTATAAACCTTCCATATTCTTCACCCATGGATCCCCTAAGAAAGAAATGAAGCACTTATCTGCAAGAAAAGGGGGACCCACAAGAATAAATAATAGAATGATTAGGGGGTGAATTGGAGGATAAGAGGTCTCATCACGGGATGGCCTATAATATTCATGGGTATATAGAATTGTGACATTACCATCATCTAGACACCAATCCAAGGTAGTGGATCTCAGTCACACAACTGAGAGAAAGGGGGTCTCATCATGAGCCAACCTTCTCATTTCCGCAAGGTATTTGTGAGTGACATTGTAATCATTTGGACACCATGCGAGAACAATGGACTTCAACTCATCCTTAAAACATGAAAGAAACAAAGAATGGAAAAATCATGGGCTTGTAAAAATTGCATTGCAAACGAAGGTGCCACACACCCTCTACAAATGAACCCATGAATGAGACACTACAACCCCTTGTATGTCATGAACCCTATGGCCATTAAGTTTTGATCCTTAACCACTTCATCCAATTTACATGGATTAGAGAGGGATCACTTGGGAAACACTCCTTGACCTAGGAAATATCTACCTAATAGGACACTTGGTCAACCCTCCCATATGGAAGCTTGGAAAGTCCCACAATGTCTTTGAGCACTTAATTGTTTGAAAGGGTAATATTTGATGCACATGATTAGGTGGCTCATTTATTGATTTTATTTACTCACCATGATGTTATGACTTGATATACTTGGAGGGCATTATTATTTGTCTTTTCAGGACATACTTGGTGGACAATTTTGGAGGAACAAGCCTAGCTTGGGCTTCCATGGGGCTTGAAGCCCACAGGTTGGATTCCAAGGGACCGCCTGAAAAATGAGAGCGATGTACCTTTGGAGGCCTATAATATGACTTGAGAGACATGACCTACCCTCACATGCCAAACGTTTGATGTCATGGTTGAGGGGCTTGAGGTGGTGATGGATACACATGGCATGTTTTGAAGGAAAGAACCCTTGTACCTTGAAGTAGAAGGTTGGATTGGAGACACATGGCCTTTGGAGGCCCAAACCTATCATCTCCAACTCAATGTTTGACTTAAAAGTGCCAAAATTCCCCTCCTAAAGGGGTGACGTCACTCTTAAGGCTTTCATTTGTGCGAAAAGTGAATTTAGAAATGAATTGTTTAATATTATTCATTTGCAAGGGATAAGATAAGGGTTTTTTACCCCTTGTCTTATGTTTTACCCTTGCTAAGGACAAACTATGTTGGTGAGATTTTGATAAATAGATATTATAAGATCTCATTTTAAATCAATAACTCTCCCATTGTGAGAAGTATTGGAATAAAATTTTCGCTATCTTTGGCTAGTTTCTCTCTTGGGCTCTTGTGTATGGCTATCTCTTTGGTTATTGGTTGATGGAAGTGATGCACTAGCCTTGGAAGGATCTTATTTTCTATTGTGGTGGTTTATCTTAGCATTTTCCTTGAATTGATAAGGATTTTTACATTGTGCTATCATTTGTTATTCAAGTCAAGGTTATTTTGCTAGAGCTAGGAGGGAAGTATAAGGGCATACACCCCCACCTTAGCCTCCATCATTTTATGGTTAAATCTTATTGGTATACCAAGGGTTTTCTAAGAGAAGTATAAGTGCACACACCCTCTTAGCCTAAACCGTAGTTAGGGATAGTTGCCTTGGGTTGTAAGAGGATTTACACCCTCAAGGAGGTAGTACCTCTAGCTATTTATTTTCTTGACTCCATTAACACAATTATTAAAGGCACTAGTCCTTATTTGTTGCATTGGGGAAGTAAATTACTTCTTTGGTAAACGTGATTTTTTCAAGTTTTAAAGTTATCTCTTTTGGAAGTTGTTCCTTGAGCATTTGGAAATCTAGCTTCATTGAGGCATCCTCTTTCAACCATTAATTCTTTCTGTTGTTACAAAACTAACCTAAAGCCATTATGGCTGCACAAAACTAACTCTCTAACCCCTCATAACTCCTAAACTAACCCTAGGAATTGGCTACAATTTTTCCCTAACTCTCTACTAACCCTAGCACACTTATTGAGCTAGTTAGAAGTGGATTTCAGTGGCTTTTTTTTATGCTATAAATCTTGGTTTTCTACAGCCATAAGGATAATAAATATCGTTGCAGTAAGCGTTTTTTTTCACCCTTGATTTTGTGCTAGAGTATTGCTTAATCATTGTTGAGTTATGGTAGATTTCAATAGCTAGTCTCTTGCTTCAATCATACTTCTAGAACTTATATTGTATCCTTTACTATCTTTTATGATCTGATATATATCATTTAATTGTTCTGCAATTAGGGACAAAAATCTTAACTTGCTTGTCCAACTAACATATTACAAACATCCTTGGATTTATTTGTGTCTCGAGTAGGTACTCTACTCTTGACAGGTCACTCAACACACTTGGGAACCCTTAAATCTTCCCAAGACTCTTTTTCCAAGATTTTCCTACCATATTGAATTGACCTCTAGGGAAAACCATTCATACTTGTCATTTTCTATTTCAATTCCCCTAGGGTCACCTAGATTCCCCCATTGAGGTGACTACCTCACCTCTAAAGTGAAGGGAACACCTACCTAAGGTGACAGTGGGTTGGTGCTCTAACAAAGTTGTCACCAATTGGTGGTTGGGTTAGGATTTTAAAAACTTACAACTTGTGTGATAACATTTTGGCGCCATTTTCGGGGAGGATTTTGAATTATCTTCTGAACCCTAACGACACTTTGGAAAGCTATCCCAAATCATTTAACCTATATTTCCTGGAGACTCCACTCAAGGGAATTTCCCTCTCCACCCTTTTTGATGAGATCTTCTTGAATTTCATTTGGCGACTCCACCTTCCAAGAGCCCACCATATCTTTTCCACCCTTTGATGAGCCTTGAGATCATCTAGAGACTCCACTAAGGTATTAACCTAATTAATGGAACCATGGCCTCATCGATGTGCATTCCATAAGTTTTATCCCTCCTTTTATGTTCAAGATACCCCTAGGTGTCCAAATCATTACTCCCTAGATTGGAGGACAAGTTTCCCTAAATTTAATGGTGATCCAGCTCTAGCAATCACCCATGTCATCAATTATATGAAGTGTGCTTCAAGCCTATATGTGCTACATGAAGATGTGATGCATGAGGATGTGATAATGAATATTTTTTTATCTTCACTTGAATTAATTTAGAGGAATTTTCTTGCACGCTCATGTAAACCAAAGAGCATCCCTTCTTCTACCAAGCTTATTGAATAATTTCTCAGGCACTATTGGCCAGCTACCTAGAATTTGCAAGATACTTTCCAAGAGCTCAAAGACGATCTATTTTATATAGATGAGGATGAATAAAATTTTTGATAAGATCCCGATGAAGAAGTATTCGAGGATCACGTGGATGTGACAGATATTTTTGAAAAAAGGCACATGAAGCACTTTGCATTATGAATCAAGCCTCGTGTGATGAAGAGGCATTGGAGGAGCATATGCATGAAGAGAAAAAATAATCCTGATGAAGCACAACATGTTGAGGCATCATTATATTTTCTCCAGCTTGATAAATTTGAGGTTGTCCAGTCGTGTTCTCCGCATGTTCATGAATTTGAAGAAGCGACCAACCTCAGTGATGAATTTGAGGAGTCCGTTGAGGATGCCCATGCCTCTACTCCTATTGCACAAAAATACAAAGAGGCGATCAATTATGTTGATGGTATTATGAAAGAACCTTTATATATGGTTGATGAGACTATAAACACTTTAATATAGACTGGAAGACGCAGATGGGATCTTGGTCGTCTCATTTTTTATAGAGACCCCATTTATGACATTAAGGGTAGATCTCAGGAAGAGGGGGTTGAAGTGTCATCTTCAGAGGATAGGTATTCATGCATGTACATTTCAGATATTTGGTAGCCTGGTGATGATATGGTTACATATTTGTTCATCCCCTTTGAGGATGACTTGTTGCATCATACTCAGAGTGATCTTCGGGAATACCTTGATACATACCCTTTTGAGGATGCAGATTTGTTCTATGAGGAATTTCATCCATTATGCTCATATTTTGATAGACATCGGGTCATGGCCATCCCAAAGAAATTTTGTAACAAAGAAGACCCCTAGGTGTTATTTTAAGGGGTGGGGCATAAAAATTTTGTTTCCCTTAAATTTCTAGGTCCCCCTTTCACCAAAGTGCAGGTTCTTCCAAACACCGCAGACTCTTTCCTAGCCCCTTTGAAGTATTTGAGAAACATGCACTAGATTTCCATGATAGGTCACTTCTTTCATATGACCTCGGGCTGTGACCCGACACCTACTCAAAGGGTGCTACAAAACTTCGAGCTTTGGGCATTTTCACATCACCACTCACCAATTCTTCCGAACTCTGAACCGACAAAGTTCTGGAATGAACGGGGAGAGGGATCGACGGTTCCTTCTCCATTTACTGATCAATGACCCACCAAAAATCCAGGCTCAGGAACTTCCGTGAGCTCCAAATCACCTCCCCTTGAGTATTTTGGAGTGTCAAGTCTCTAGACTGTGTGATCTTATTCAACCCATCCATTCCAAGACATCAACAATTCTGATTTACTTTGGGACTCTGCGCTTTGGCGAATTCCCAAGAAAGCATAACCAAAAACCTCCAAAGTGAAAACCTTATGTAGTGTCAGATATTCTGACACCTGTCCTCATAGATCGACATCTCATGTGAACTCCAACCTCTGGGCTCCGCGTGTTCTTGTTCCACTTTTCTCCGAATTGGCTATCCTAGGAAGTAACATATCACCCGCCACGCGTCCCTAAACGATGAACGGTTGAGATCCTCTCTTTTACTCTGATCTTTAGGGATTTTTGAAGCACCAAGCTTCAAATCCTCTGTAGTGGCTCTCCTCCGGAATTAACAATAAACTGACACACATCTTGGTTAATGGACGGTTCATATCTCCTCCGTCTCCCTATGACTTTGGGAGTCTTTAACCTTTTACACATGCTTCCTTCTGGTGTGTTAAACCTCTGGAGTACAATATCTGGTGCCATGTTTCCTTTATTATCAACGGTCACGAGGTCCCCATACCTGGAAATTTCATCACATGACACATGGGCCCACACGTGCTCTCAACATGACACACGCATCCTCATGATCGAAGGATCAAGAGGGGTCCTCAAGGATCCTTATATCCACGATCCCCAATACTTTGTGACTCCGACCTTCGGGGGGTATTGATGTTACAACACCTCTGTCCTTTTGAAGTAGTCAATGTCGGGTGGACTACGTCGTAGATCCTATGGTCGGGATAGCTCTCGAGAATCCTCAAATATATGACCTAGATTAACTTCGGGACTTCGGGGGGTTCACCTCCTATACAATGAATATACCCAATTCACCAGACCCACGAAGTATGAAGGGCTCAAAGGATTGACATCTGCATCCCTTATCCAGATCCAACGATCGTAAAGAGCTTCGGATCCTCCCGAACTAATATCATCCATTCCTCTTCCAAATGAAAGGATCTCCCCATTTGAGACTTGAATCTCGCTATCCTTCCTGAGCTTCGTCAACTCTAAAATACTTAGGCACTTTGTGTTATTCCTCCTAAACTTAAAACTTAGAGGGTTCCTTCCGCGCACCCCTTGCACTCATTCATCAACTCTAGAACTTAATAGGTTCTCGGTCTCTTCCCGCCTCGCAGAGACTCGGTGCCTACATGAACTACCTATCCTGATATTAACAGACTCCTTCCTCCAAGAGATTCAGAATGACTAGGAGTGTTGACATGCACACGCGAAACTATGCCCATGGTCAATGAACTCACAGTTCCTTTGTTTTAACTTGAGCCCCCACGAGGCTCGAGCATTTACATATACAAACCATATAGTTCCTTACTTGATTCAATACAAAATCAAGCAAAGATAGAGGGATACAGTCTAATAATCAAGAAAACATACACATCCTTGCAACATTCATAGGATATCCAACTTTAATTCACAGTTACAACTCAATTACATGGGATATAAGAATACTTGTCTATTACAAGTTGTAGCCAATTAACTGACTATGGGTGTTCTCCTTTCCACCCAACCATAGGCTCAGAGGCATTCATTCTTATCACTCTGGACACCTCCAATCCAAGCCATGATATCACCAGGAAATTTATGCCAATTCTCAATGATCCTCTCTCTTTCATATTGTTGGCCCTTGACCAAGTTTTGAGGAATACTTGGTCATATTTGACCGTTTTTGCTACTCCGACATCTAGTCGGAGAAGGAGCACATGGTGAAGAGGAGATCACGGGATCTCCACCCCTTTTTAGGGATTTTTGGGATTTTTGGGAATATTGTAATGGGAAAGGGATATCGACCCTTATTTAGGACTTTTGTATGTATAAATAGAAGGGTAGGCAATGTAATAAAAGAGATAAGTGTGTCAGCTATTTGATGTAAAGTGAATGACTTAGTGCATAAAGTAGATCTATGTGATCAGACGTCTGTGTGACTATAAGAGCTCTGTCCCTACTATAAGTATTGTAAGTGTTGAGTGCATGGGTCAGGGAAGGACTTAGTGCTTGGATCTACCCGTGGAAAGAGGATCTAGCGAGCTGCGCAGATCTCTTGTCCTAGGTGGGGTAGGATCTTGAATGCTTTGTGATGTAACTTGGTTTACATAAAATAATAATAGAAGAATACTTAGTGGACATAGCCCCATGGTGGGGGTGAACCATGGTAACTCTGTGTATTGTGTTGATTTGCTTGTCTCTCTCTTGCTAAGTGCTTTGATATGTTTAGATATATCTATTGATGCTTTGTGCTTATGAGATATGAATGCATGCTAGATATGATATATAAGATGCTAAGTGATTAGTATATTAGGTATAACTTGTTTATCATTTCTAAGTTCCAAATCTGAGTAATTACTGCGGTGCTCTGTGCTTTCTGTGAAGTGTATTAATGAATGTATGTTAAGGAATAACTGATGCTAAGTGCGCTATGAGAAAGATAATCACATATATGTGTCCTAGATAAGGTTTTAAACACTCGAGTCTTGCAACCACCCCTGCCTCTACCTCGGGTGAGACTGCATTTGCTTCGTAGGTGTTGACGAAGGGGTCGGTAGCTAGGGTTTTGTTGGTTCCCTCTTGAGCATTGAACCCTGGGTCTGCCCCTATGCCAACAAATGGTTCCATTGTCGGGATTTGAAACTGTGATTGCTGGGAACTGAAGAAGAAGAAGCTTTGTGCAAAATAAGCTCTGTGCGTAGATCTGTTGCCCTAGTGCACAGTGTTCTATTTGACCTGTGAAGCTTTGTGACAAAAAAGAGAGGTCAGATCTAAACAAAAGAGGTCAAATATGAAGAAAAGAGGTCAGATCTGAAGAAAAGAAGTTAGATCTGCGAAGAAAAGAGGTCATATCTGCAAGAAAAAGGTAAGATCTATAAAATCTATGCTTTGATAAAGGTAAGAATAGTTAAAAGTCTTAGATCTGGAAGCTTTGTGCTCTATAGAAGTAAGATAAGTGGAAATTTTTTGTTTCTAAAGCATGGATTTAGGTATTCTTGATAGATTTTGTCCTAGCTTGAAAACTAGGGCATTGTTAGATGAAAGAAAATTTGAAATGAATAATGATAGATATGTTCTATCTATGCATAGAAAAAATGTTTGGACTAACATATGGATGCAGGATCCTCGAAAGAATTTGTTGCAGGATAGCTACCATGATCCTGGCGTGTAGTATAGATAAAGTTGGGGATGATTTAAAAGAAAAAGAGGATTAACCCTATGTTACAATTGAAGAAAACCAAGACATCTAGCTAAGGAGTGCCCTGGTGGAAGAACGAACTGTCTCTGTCGTAAGGCTATGGACCATGAAGTACTGGATTTCCCTAGAATGATTGATAGACTTGAAAAGCTGAATATAGAGAAAGAAAAACCCAAAGGAGATCAAGAGACTCAAGTTATAGAGGAACCCAAGAAAGAATCAGAGATTATGTTACTGAAAATGAAAGACACCCTGAATGATCACAGAGACATCAGCTTATTAGAGATCTTCAAGAAGAAAGAACAAGTCGAAGTGAGAATAGGGGACTTCGACATTGACTATACTCTAGATGAGGAAACACTGATAAACATCATGACTTAAAGCACATGGGAAACCCTAGGAAGACCTACTCTGGTTCCTTCACTAGGAGGAGTAAGCTTGTTTAAAGGAAGATTGGTAACCTTGTGTGGACGAATTACCCATATAGCCATGACTACCCATGGCACCTCAACAAAAGACGATTTTGAGATTGTTAAGTTCATGGAAAGAAGTGCTCTGTTTCCAGTTTTGTTAGGAAAAAATTGGATTGCGAAAGATCAGATTTGAAAGCAAGAGAGAGACAAACACATCAACACAATACACAGAGTTACCGTGGTTCACCCCCACCCTGGGGCTACGTCCACAAAGTATTCTTCTGTTATTATCTTCTGTGAACCAAGTTACAACACAAATCCTTCAAGATCTTACCCTTCCTAGGACAAGATATCTGCACAACTCTCTATATCCTCTTTCCCCGAGTAGATGCAAGCACTAAGTCCTTCCCTGACCCATGCACTCAACACTTACAATACTTACAGTAGGCACAGATCTCTTACAGTTACATAGATGTCTGATCACATAGATCTACTTTATGAACTAATTCATTCAGTTTACATCACATAGCGGACACACGTATCTCTTTTATTACATTGCCTACCATTCTATTTATACATAAAAAGGGCCTAAATAAGGGCCAATATCCCTTTCCCATTACAATATTCCCAAAAATCCCAAAAATCCCTAAAAAGGGGCGGAGATCCCTGATCTCCTCTTCGCCATGCGCTCCTTCTTCGACTGGATGTTGGAGTACCAAAAACGATCAAATATGACCAAGTATTCCTCAAAACTTGGTCAAGGGCCAACATGCCCCCAACACTAACCTGTGACACATCCCGAGTCACTAAAATCTGGCCAATTCTTCTTCAAGCACCTCGAGTTTGGCTCGAGCCGCTTCGACCTGTTGCTTTGCAATTTCCTCGTGCTTGGTGAACTCTTGGATGAGTGCATTATTGACTGGTCCTTCTAGGCGCTGCTCTGCTATAATCATGACCTATTGTAGATCTGTCCCTTGGTTCTCAATCTCTAAAAATAGTTGACATGCCTTATCCTACAAAGGTTCAATTTCCTGCATCACTTCCATGACCTTGCTCTGGATCATGTGGATATTTTGTTGTGCGATGTGTTTCTCATGTGATCACTTCATTTTCTCTATGGTTTATAGGGAATTCAACTGCATCTAAAGTCTATCTGCATGCTCCTTCACCTCCTAGAGCTATGACTCCATTTTATGCAATTCTGGGTTTTCGGTCAGGTTCTCATGTATATTCATCTTTCTCCTCACAACTTTGAGTGAAGCCATAGAAGAAATTACAGAAAAGCAGGAGGCCAAGAAATAGACGATGTACAAAATAATTGAAGCCGATATCCAAGGAGTGCAATGAGAACTTCAGTCTAACCGCAGAGTCTCCACTGTGCCCATGCTAGAAGGAACAACACAAGCAAGAGATGAATTAGTTCAACTCTGCAGGATTGCTGACATAGTCGAAGTATGCATTTGAAAAGAAGAAGAAGTAATAGCGCAGGCCACCCAGGCCCTAAAGAAAGCATGGGAGGAAATCATAGAGCAACATCGAGTTGCACAGCAAGAGAAGGATGCCATCCAAGAGAAATTTGATAAAGATAGAGAAAAAACCCAAAAGGAGAAGGTTCAGCTTCTCGCGAAGAAAATCAGGATCGAAGAAGCTGTCAATAGAGCATTTCTCTCTATGACCGGCTTAGAAAAAAAGGCCAAAGAACCCTTACACCATCAAGTTATGAAGCTTGCTGAAGTTATTCAACAACTGCAACAAAGAGTCATGGACTTAGAGCTTCAGATCATCCCAAGTACCCCGCAAGAAGAGCACGACCAGTGAGAAATAACTACCCAGGCTATAGTAGAAAGGATTAAAGAACTCACTGAAGAATGAAAACAACTAAATACCAGAAGTGCGCAGATACATGAGAACCTGACCAAGAACCCATAATTTCATAAACTAGAGTTGCATCTCCAGGAGGCGAAGCAACACGCAGATAGACTTCAGATGCAGTTGAAGGCCCTATCAACCATAGAGAAAATGAAGTGATCCCACGAGCAACGCGTTGCATAGAAACAGATTGAGAAAATGAAGTGATGCAGCAACTTCAACCTTTGTAGGATAATCCATGTAAACTATTTTTAGAGATTGAGAACCAAGGGACAAAGCTACAACAGGTCATGATTACAGCAGAGAAGTGCCTAGAAGGACCAGTCAATAATGCACTCATCTAGGAGTTCACCAAGCAGGAGGAAATCGAAAAGAAATATGTCGAAGTAGCTTGAGCCAAACTCGAGGTGCTTGAAGCAGAATTGGCCAGACCTGAGTGACTCGAGACGAGTCACAGGTGAGTGTTTGGGGCTTGTTGGCCCTTAAACTTGTTTTGAGCAATACTTGGTCATATTTGACCATTTTTTCTACTCCGACATCCAGTCGGAGAAGGAGCACATGCTGAAGAGGAGATCACGGGATCTCTACCCCTTTTTAGGGATTTTTGGGCTTTTTGGGAATATTGTAATGGGAAAGGGATATCGGCCCTTATTTAGGCCTTTTGTATGTATAAATAGAAGGGTAGGCAATGTAAGAAAAGAGATGTGTGTGTCAACTATATGATGCAAAGTGAATGGCTTAGTGCATAAAGTAGATCTATGTGATCAGACATCTGTGTGACTGTAAGAGCTATGTGTGTACTATAAGTATTGTAAGTGTTGAGTGCACGGGTCAGGGAAGGACTTAGTTCTTGGATCTACCTGGGGAAAGAGGATCTAGCGAGCTGTGCAAATCTCTTTTCCTAGGCAGGGTAGGATCTTGAAGGCTTTGTGTTGTAACCTGGTTTACAGAAGATAATAACAGAAGAAGAATTTGTTGACGTAGCCCTAGGGTGGGGGTGAACCATGGTAACTCTATGTATTGTGCTGATGTGTTTGTCTCTCTCTTTCTAAGTGCTTTGATATGTTTAGATAGATCTATTGATGCTTTGTGCTTATGAGATATGAATGCATGCTAGATATGATATATAAGATGCTAAGTGCTTAATCTATTAGGTATAACTTGTTTATCATTGCTAAGTGCCAGATCTGAGTAATTACTACAGTGCTCTGTGCTTTCTACGAAGTGTATTAATGAATGTATGTTAAGGAATAACTGATGCTAAGTGCGTTGTGAGAAATATAATCACAGATCTATGTCCTAGCTAAGGTTGCAAACTCCTGAGTCTTGCAACCACCCCTGCCTCTTCCTCGGGTGAGAATGCATCTTCTTCACAGGTGTTTCCGAAAGGGAGAGTAGCTAGGGTTTTGTTGGTTCACTCTTGAGCGTTGAACCCTGGGTCTTCCCCTGTGCCAACACATATCTTTTGTGAGGTTTATCAGATGATTCCTCGATGAGGTTTATCAAATGGTTTCTCGACATCAAGCTCGCAGCCTTCTGTTCGTTCTCAACTCGAGAGATTCTTAAATTCTCCACTCTTCTATTTATTCCCTTACATGCCTTGCACACACATCCCTCATATCATGTTCCTTTTGTCAGAAGGAAACCCAGGTCAATCTGGGTCTATAGGACCCTGTGGTACTTCAAGTTGATCTTTTGCAGCTAGACCATGCTTCCATTCATGGGGGTGGTTGATGGTTCAAACACCGGTCCTTTATTCATTAACTAATTCCTCCTTGGGAACCATAGGAGTTTTGTTATCCTCAACAAGGGAAATTTAGGGTCATTTGATATAATGAACCCTCTCTTATAGTTTTTACATTATTTCCTCTAGTGATATTATGGACAGTACTTTAAAATCTTCACCCCCACAGTTAGTTATTGGAAATTAAAACAATAATACATTTATGTCATTCCCATGCCACAGTATCGTAATCCTAATTAATTATTAATTACAAGTTGGGGGAAACAGGGGTGTTTTAATCCCTTCCCCCTTAAAAAGGAACATTGTCCTCAATGTTCTTTCTCAGTAACACCTGTCATGCCTTTCTCATTCAGCCACTTCATAAGTCTTTACCTTCCTTCTTGGTCAGTTCCTTTTTCAGACTCTTAACCTTCTTCACCTACCTTCAACAATTTGGCTCAACAATTCTTGGACAACAAGCACATTAATCATAGTGTCATGCAAAAAAAAATTACTGTTGCATAAAATTCTAGGAAAATTTGACAATTTAGAAAAATACTCATCTGCGCAGTTTGTGTATTTGTATCCACGTGATTGTCTTGTTATTGAGGCTCACTATTTTTCCTTGAAATACCCATTGTGTGCATGATTCCAACCAATAGTTTATAAGAATTATCAAAGTATCCCCTTCCTTGTGGTCACTCACCCTCCAGACCCAGGATCAAGCATCCCCTTCTCTGTTATGCAGTTTCTCAGGTGATCCATCTTGCCTTTCCAAGGATTTATCACACAAGAATATTTCTAGAGACTTCATTGAGACTTACAGTCAAGGCATCCCTCATATTTTCTCTGTTGAGGCATCCCTTCGGCTTGTGTTACCTCAACACAACATATTCTAGGTGATCATGACTTACCATAGGGTTCTCATGTCTCAACAATGGCATCCTTCATGATTTTCATCTTGATAGCCTTCATCTATCCTTTCTGGATGGATCATTTCTTCTCAACTATATCACAAGTATACAAAAATTCATGAGACATCATCACAATTCTAAATTTCAAAATTTTATTACAAATCTGTCACCCATAGATTTTCCAATTTCTTCATTTATTTTCATATCTATTCCACACATAAACAGATTCACCAAATTATGGGACTTTCCTTCCCATAGCAATTTGGCTCAGCAGGAAATTTTGGTCTTCCTTATGGGCTTACAACACTGCCATATCCAAGACCCTTTTCTTCCTGCAATTTCAACATTCCTCATCCAAACAAATTGTTAGTTCTCATGCACATTATATGTTCATTCCACCTTTATAACGTCATTACAAACAATTCTTAAATTGTGCATGCTAACAATCAAATCACTTTTATCTATTTGTTGATATAAAGAAAAAGGAAACTTCAATCCTTACATACACATTAGTTCGATATATCAACCTTTCCAGATGCAATTCAACATTAAGTGAATTTAATCAATGTGCAAATGTTCATGGCCACATTCACACATAATGCACACTTGCATCAATTTCAAATTATCACTTTTAGGTTAGGCACTCTCGCCAAGGTGTGTTGGAATTCAACCAACTTATTACCATATGGATTCTTTGTCCATAAGTATTATTTTAGCAGAACCATATTTTCCTCTCTGAATTGATCACAACCTTAAATTGTCATTCATGAAGCTCAAGGTTTCACATGAATGCCTTTAAGCATTCCTTGATTGGTCAATGCATTCATGACATATCAGTTCATGAATTCTTTCAAGGAATACAAATAGTCTTTACTACTAGATATTCTCACCTCCATCATTCAGGTTATCCTTCCTGAATCATACCCTACTTGGGTATCCAAGGCATACAACTGCCTTTCAAAAGTTCATGCATAACATTAAGAAAATATTTCATAAGGGGTTCTTACCAAATCCCTTCATACCTTGTGCCACATAGGCATGGACATTTTTATACTGTTTCTTGGCTCCTAGCACCCTCTTTCTGATTTTTACTTCATCAATAGTGCTTTATGGGGACTTTTACAATCCTGTCAACAATCTTTCGACTGCAGCCTTCTCATGGTCATCCTCTGCTTGAGGTTTCCCATCATTGGAAACTTTCTTCCTCAATAGATCCAATTCCTTTCTATACATAGGATGCATCATAATATTTATAATTACATTAGTTGTAATATTAAATAAAATGCATGTATCATAACATCCAAATCCATAAAACCCCTTCAAAATTTCCTAGCATATATGTATGCACTTCATCACATTATCCCTAATGTTTCCATGAGTGCAACACAAACAGATCTTGATTGTTTCTACAGTAATACATCCATCATCACTATGGTGTCAAAAAATTTTACTTTCATCAGCGTACCATCTCTCTCATCCCAGAGAAAAAATAATACTTGGTAAGAAAAGAATTGAGGGTTCTCCCCTTCTTCCAACTCTTTCTACACCACCTAGGATGTTTTAGCCTAGTTTAAGGCCTCACCGCCTTTCCTTAATCATTGATTCAACCAAGCCTATTCAGTCAAACATACCCATTTATTCATTTAATCATACTCAAGGGGTTTATTTTCCTTTTACAAGCTATATTGGTTTCCACAACTGTTATTTTAATCCTATGGCTTTGTTACACAAGTAAGGCTTCTTAGGGTGAGAAAAGTGTTCCTCATTTTCTTCCCCTTTACTTATGCAATCTACTTCTTATTGTGATCTTTATTCTCTTTTCTTGAGCAATCTCGGTTAGGCTCATCCTAACTTCTTAGGATACATCATCATGCTTTAATAGAAAATCATTTTTCCCATAACGAATCATGAACCTGTGCGTCCTACACGTTACCATTCAGTTTTCAGAATGCTCAAGATTCATTATTGCTCTTCTATTCGTTACATGATTTTTTTCAAAATGTAATCCAAGATTCTCATATATATATATATATATATACATATACACACACACACACACACATATATATATACACAATCTTAGAGCTCACTGCTTAATTCTCAGTAGTCAACAAGGTTGTGGCTTCGTTCTCCTGACAGAGTCTTCACATAGATCCTCCACATGGAACTCCTTCATCATGCAACTTCCTTATTGCATATCCTTCACTATCTGTGATAACCTCAACCTTGAGTTGGCCTTATCTGGGTACCAAATATTTCATAAGGAATATAAACATGCATCTTTGTCATGCATTCCAATTATGTATCCACACATATTCTGGTTTTGTTAACTTACATCCATGATGTTCTTAACCATATGCATAATCATAAGCCTATGTCTAGCTATCATGGGTATATTTCATAGCCTACATACATCTCTACTTTAGTAAACTCATGATTGTTCAAAGTCATTCTCATGTGACCCTCAAAGGCAGAATCATTTTTCGCTTATCATGATAACAGAGCATCCTCGCTCATTTATTCTCTCATCTATTTATATTAGTATTTCCTCAGGGAATGGAATACATACACCTCAAGTTGTCACTCAAACAAAACTTCTATGACTCTTCAAATAATATTCAGCCATGCAACCATGGTATTCATTCAATTTTGGGAAGTGAAATGCTTGTCTCTCATTTCACTCATTTAGGTAGTCACCTAGTGCCTTTAGTGTACCTATAATCTTACATCATACATGTGCATCACCTTTACATTTAATCTTGTCTCTCATTTCACTCATTTAGGTAGTCACCTAGTGCCTTTAGTGTACCTATAATCTTACATCATACATGTGCATCACCTTTACATTTAATATCATTCATACCTAACTGGTATTACTATCATGATTCATATCAAGAATCTTCATAATGCATTAAATCCATGCGCTCAAGCATAAACACACACAGTCCAAATTGTCATCATGCAAGTTCATTGCTTGCACCTTTTTCCATGTCATTCACACACATGGAAATATCAGACTTCTATATTCTTTTCCCAAGGATATTCAAGTCATAATTATGATAAGTCTCATAGGAACACTCAACAATGAGCTTCCCTCTCAGCTGAGAGCTTGCAACCATATTATTCTCATAAGTATGTATGCAGATATTTGTGTATATGCAGGTGCATCTCTTGCACCTCTTTATTCACCTTGACAATTTAGTTTTATCATTAGTTTTATTTAGTTAAAGATTATGGTAACTTACATGACTAATCTCACAGTCATAACTCATACTAATGTTTCCCTCTCTTTGTAATAACCAATAAAGGTTACCTTTCTCTCTTCTATACGATAACAACTAGCAAGAAAACACTCTTGCCTCAACTTTCATGAAAACACTTCCCACTCATAATACAATCTGGGAAATTATAACCATTCCCAAGGTAATAGGGCAGCCAATATAGCTTCCAACTATATCTATATGGCTACCATCCACCATTGGATGTCAATCTGACCCATTGGGCTTCTATAAGTGCCCCAAAACTTCCTTTACCACATTCAAGATCAACATTTAGTCAACCATTTTATCTTAGTTTTAACAATTTAATGTCTAATACCATTTGGAATATTCCCTTAAATCCCAACTGCCATTTTAGATTATGTTACTTACTAAGTATCCTAGTTCAGAAATCCAGAGTATCTTTAGGTCAACATCAATCTTAACAATTACACCTAGAATTATTACTTCTATTCAACAATAGTAAGGGATGGAAGCCACTCTCATCCTCCCACAATAACTCTGGAAGATTAGTTTTCTATCCACCAAGCAAGGGAGGCTTCTATGATTTCTCACTCAATCAATGTATATTTCTACAACTCCGTTTATCAGGTTGATTAAAAAAAAAACCCTGCCGAGCAATTCTTGTACCTAGAAACAAAATTTTGTTTCTCAGTTCCCTTCAAAACTCAAGGGTTGCACATGCTATCCCTTTTCATAGAATGGTCACTAGAATCATTCCTCTGATCATGAGGGGTTATACACATATACAAGGTTTAACCCTTCATTAGAGTAGTAATTTTTACTGCTACACATCCTTTCCACCGGTTTACATTGCCATTTTAGTTTAAATATTAGTGTTCTTCAGCATAATCCCATTCCTGTAGGATTGGCCATAATTTTCGAAAATAACTAGTAGGCTTCCTCTGTCATAAACTAGCATGATTGAAAGTCATTGGGGTAAAACCCCAATTGAATTTTTAAATTTGCATCCTTCTACTCAATGAATTTATGCAGAAAATTTATGTTTGGCAGTAATATTCTCCACATGCTCATCCTAGACTTGGTAACCCAATATTATGTATATACAACAACACATACGATTGCAAAGCGAAGTCATCTTATTTATTTGGAAACATTAGCAACATACCGTGGAAATTTCCAAAACATCTATCAATCGTAACAGATCCCATTCCTCTCTTCAGTAGAGGTTTACTAAGATTTTCAAGAATGGGGTAAGATAGGGTGTTACCCATTAGAGTCCTCCAAAACTATTCTCATATGACTCGCATATGAGCCCAAGCAGGCCAAGTTTTATTTGCATGCTCTAATACCAACAACTCACCCAACCCCTAGGTGCTCTTTTAAGGGGTGGGGCATCAATTTTTTTTTTCCCTTAAATCTCTAGGTTCCCCTTTCACCAAAGTGCAGGTTCTTCCAAACCCGCAGGCTCTTCCTTGTCCCCTTTGAAGGATTTTAGCAACAGGTGCTATCTTTCCATGCTATGCCCCTTCATATGACCCCGGGCTGTGACCTGACGCCTACTCAAAAGGTGTTACAAAACTTCATGCTTTGGGCGTTTTCACTTCACCACTCATCAATTCTTCTGGACTTCGAACTGACAAAGTTCTGAAATGACAGGAGAGGGATTGACGGTCCCTTCTCGCTTTCCAGATCAATGACCCACCAGAACTTTGGGCTCAAGTGCTTCGATGAGTTCCAAAACACCTCCCCTCGAGTCTTTCATATTTTCAAGTCTCTAGATTGTGGGATCTTACGCCACACATCCACCAAACATCAACGATTTTGATTTACTTAGGGTCTTTGCGCTTCATCGAATTCCCAAGCACTCATAATCGCAAACCACCGAAGTGCAAACCTTCTGGAGTGTCAGATCTTCTGACACATTTCCTTTGAGATCAACGGCTCAAGCGAACTCTGGACTCCAAGATTTGGGGCTTCTTTTCCCACTTTTCTCCAAAGTAGCTATCCTCCAAAGTAACAGATCACCTACCATGCATCCCTAAATGACATATGGTTGAGATCCTCTCTATTACTCCGATCTTCGACGATTTTTGAAGAACCAAGTTTCAAATTCTCCAAAGTGGCTCTCCTCTGGAGTTAACAATATGTTGACATGCATCTCGATTGATGGATGGTTCAGATCTCCTCTGGTTCCCTACGACTTCAGGATTCTTCAACCTTTTACACCTACTTACTTTGGGTGTGTTAAACTTCCTGAGTACATGATATGGTGCCACGTGTCCTTTATTATCAACGGTCACAATATCGCCATACCTGACAACACCGTCACCTGACATGTGGGCCCCCACGTGCTCTTGACATGACACATAGATCCCCATGATCGAACGATCAAGAGGGGTCCCGAAGGATCCTTAGATCCATGATCACCAATACTTCGCGACTCCGACCTTCAGGGGGTCTTGATGTTACAAAACCTATGTCCTTCTGAAGTGCTTAACACTGGGCATACTACATCATAGATCCGAAGGTCAAGATAGCTATTGAGAATCCTCAGATCTACGACCCAGATTAACTTTGGGAATTCAGGGGATTCACCTCCTATACGAGGAATATACCTAATTCTTTGGACCTGTAATTTCTGAAGGGCTCGAAGGATTGACATTTGCGTCCCTTATCCAAATCCGACGATCGTGAAGAGATTCGGCTCCTCCCAAACTAATCTCATCCATTCGTCTTACAAATGAAAGGATATCCCCTTTCAAGACTTGAATCTCTCTATCCTTCCTGAGCTTCATCAACTCTAAAATACTTAGGCACTTTGTGTTGTTCCTCTTGAACTTAACACTTAGAGGGATCGTTTCACGCACCCCTTGCGCTCATTCATCAACTATAGAACTTAAGATATTATCGGTCTCTTCCGACCTCGTAGAGACTTAGTACATACATGCACTACCTCTCCTGAGATTAATATACTCCTTCCTCCAAGAGATTCATAATGGTTGGGAGTGTCAACATGCACACAGAAAATTGTGCCCAAGGTCAACGAACTCATTGTTCCTTTGTTTTAACTTGAGCCACCACAGGGCTCGAGCATTTACATATAGAAACCATATAGTTCCTTACTTGCATAAATACATAATCAATAAAAGATAGAGGGATACCATCTAATAATCAGGAAAACATACACATCCCTGCAACATTCATAGGATATCCAACTTTAATTCACAGTTACAACTCAATTACACGGGTTATGAGAATACTTATCTATTGCAGGTTGTATCCAACTAACTGATTGTGGGTGTTCGCCTTTCCACCCAACCATAGGCTCATAGGCATTAGATTTTATCTCTCTATCCACCCCCATCCCAAGCCATGATATCACCAGGGAATTTATGCCAATTCTCAATGATCCTCTCTCTTTTATATCTTCTGCGAGGTTTATCAGATGATTTCTTAGCATCAAGCCCGCGACCTTCTGCTCAGGTCTCGTTCTCTGCATACTCTCAGAGATTTATCCCTCTGTCATGGCCTTGACAAGGATTATCATATTATTTCTCAACATCAAGCTCGCGTCCTTTTGTTTATTCTCAGCTAGAGAGCTTCTCACATTCTCCACTCTTCTCTTTGTTCCCTTACGTGCCTTGCACGCACATCCATCCTATCCTGTTCCTTCTGTCAAAAGGAAACCTGGGTAAGTGTGGGTCTACAGGACCTTGTGGTACTTCAGGATGACCTTCCGTAGCTATACCATGCTTCCATTCATGGGGGTGGTTGATGGTTCAACCACCGGTCCTTTCTTCATTAATTGATTCCTCCTTGGAAACTTGAGGAGGTTTTTTATCCTCAACAAGGGAAATTTAGGGTCATTTGACATAAAAAAATCTCTCTTATAGTTTTCACATTATTTCCTCTAGTGATATCATGGCCAGTACTTTCAAAGCTTCACCCCCACAGTCAATTATTGGCAATTCAAACAATAAGACACTTACATCGTTCCCATGCCACAGCATGGTAATCATAATTAATGATTAATTACAAGTTGGGGGAAATAGGGGTGTTACAAGTTTGAGGCCCACATTACCAGATGGAAGCACCTTCATGTTGAGACTTTGGGCAAGGATTTATAGAGAAAGAAGATATGTTTCCTAAATCCGACGAAGGAGTTTCTCTCTAAGGTTGTGATTTACCCTGTTTCCTCTTGTTTGGGATATCTTATGGTTTTCTTGGGATCACTTATCTTTTCTTAGCCTTCAGGGAGCAATGCTTTTATGAGTGAAGATGAATATGAGTTGTCATTTATATATGGTAGCCCTCTTTAGAGAAGGATTGATTAGGCTTCTGGCCAGGCTTTCAGGCGGAATGATATGAATGGTGGTTTCTCTTTCCAACAATATTTCCTCCCTCCCACCCATCTCCATGGGTTTTATTTCATGATCGATTATATGTGTGTTTATATTCATGATTATTATGTGCTTGACTTATATTTATTGTGTTACATGATTAAGAACATGGGGAGATACTTTGATGAGGTGACCAACAGGGATGATTTTAAGGATGGAAATTTATTTTAAAATGTAGAAACCTTGGCGAATCATACTAATCCTTCATATGCCAACTATAAATGTTTGGCGATATTTTTGTAAAAATATTCA
>JZKD02S1886103.1:940661-963135 GCA_000966675.3 Picea glauca | reverse complement strand
CCTCCTTGGGAACCATAGGAGTTTTGTTATCCTCAACAAGGGAAATTTAGGGTCATTTGATATAATGAACCCTCTCTTATAGTTTTTACATTATTTCCTCTAGTGATATTATGGACAGTACTTTAAAATCTTCACCCCCACAGTTAGTTATTGGAAATTAAAACAATAATACATTTATGTCATTCCCATGCCACAGTATCGTAATCCTAATTAATTATTAATTACAAGTTGGGGGAAACAGGGGTGTTTTAATCCCTTCCCCCTTAAAAAGGAACATTGTCCTCAATGTTCTTTCTCAGTAACACCTGTCATGCCTTTCTCATTCAGCCACTTCATAAGTCTTTACCTTCCTTCTTGGTCAGTTCCTTTTTCAGACTCTTAACCTTCTTCACCTACCTTCAACAATTTGGCTCAACAATTCTTGGACAACAAGCACATTAATCATAGTGTCATGCAAAAAAAAATTACTGTTGCATAAAATTCTAGGAAAATTTGACAATTTAGAAAAATACTCATCTGCGCAGTTTGTGTATTTGTATCCACGTGATTGTCTTGTTATTGAGGCTCACTATTTTTCCTTGAAATACCCATTGTGTGCATGATTCCAACCAATAGTTTATAAGAATTATCAAAGTATCCCCTTCCTTGTGGTCACTCACCCTCCAGACCCAGGATCAAGCATCCCCTTCTCTGTTATGCAGTTTCTCAGGTGATCCATCTTGCCTTTCCAAGGATTTATCACACAAGAATATTTCTAGAGACTTCATTGAGACTTACAGTCAAGGCATCCCTCATATTTTCTCTGTTGAGGCATCCCTTCGGCTTGTGTTACCTCAACACAACATATTCTAGGTGATCATGACTTACCATAGGGTTCTCATGTCTCAACAATGGCATCCTTCATGATTTTCATCTTGATAGCCTTCATCTATCCTTTCTGGATGGATCATTTCTTCTCAACTATATCACAAGTATACAAAAATTCATGAGACATCATCACAATTCTAAATTTCAAAATTTTATTACAAATCTGTCACCCATAGATTTTCCAATTTCTTCATTTATTTTCATATCTATTCCACACATAAACAGATTCACCAAATTATGGGACTTTCCTTCCCATAGCAATTTGGCTCAGCAGGAAATTTTGGTCTTCCTTATGGGCTTACAACACTGCCATATCCAAGACCCTTTTCTTCCTGCAATTTCAACATTCCTCATCCAAACAAATTGTTAGTTCTCATGCACATTATATGTTCATTCCACCTTTATAACGTCATTACAAACAATTCTTAAATTGTGCATGCTAACAATCAAATCACTTTTATCTATTTGTTGATATAAAGAAAAAGGAAACTTCAATCCTTACATACACATTAGTTCGATATATCAACCTTTCCAGATGCAATTCAACATTAAGTGAATTTAATCAATGTGCAAATGTTCATGGCCACATTCACACATAATGCACACTTGCATCAATTTCAAATTATCACTTTTAGGTTAGGCACTCTCGCCAAGGTGTGTTGGAATTCAACCAACTTATTACCATATGGATTCTTTGTCCATAAGTATTATTTTAGCAGAACCATATTTTCCTCTCTGAATTGATCACAACCTTAAATTGTCATTCATGAAGCTCAAGGTTTCACATGAATGCCTTTAAGCATTCCTTGATTGGTCAATGCATTCATGACATATCAGTTCATGAATTCTTTCAAGGAATACAAATAGTCTTTACTACTAGATATTCTCACCTCCATCATTCAGGTTATCCTTCCTGAATCATACCCTACTTGGGTATCCAAGGCATACAACTGCCTTTCAAAAGTTCATGCATAACATTAAGAAAATATTTCATAAGGGGTTCTTACCAAATCCCTTCATACCTTGTGCCTCATAGGCATGGACATTTTTATACTGTTTCTTGGCTCCTAGCACCCTCTTTCTGATTTTTACTTCATCAATAGTGCTTTATGGGGACTTTTACAATCCTGTCAACAATCTTTCGACTGCAGCCTTCTCATGGTCATCCTCTGCTTGAGGTTTCCCATCATTGGAAACTTTCTTCCTCAATAGATCCAATTCCTTTCTATACATAGGATGCATCATAATATTTATAATTACATTAGTTGTAATATTAAATAAAATGCATGTATCATAACATCCAAATCCATAAAACCCCTTCAAAATTTCCTAGCATATATGTATGCACTTCATCACATTATCCCTAATGTTTCCATGAGTGCAACACAAACAGATCTTGATTGTTTCTACAGTAATACATCCATCATCACTATGGTGTCAAAAAATTTTACTTTCATCAGCGTACCATCTCTCTCATCCCAGAGAAAAAATAATACTTGGTAAGAAAAGAATTGAGGGTTCTCCCCTTCTTCCAACTCTTTCTACACCACCTAGGATGTTTTAGCCTAGTTTAAGGCCTCACCGCCTTTCCTTAATCATTGATTCAACCAAGCCTATTCAGTCAAACATACCCATTTATTCATTTAATCATACTCAAGGGGTTTATTTTCCTTTTACAAGCTATATTGGTTTCCACAACTGTTATTTTAATCCTATGGCTTTGTTACACAAGTAAGGCTTCTTAGGGTGAGAAAAGTGTTCCTCATTTTCTTCCCCTTTACTTATGCAATCTACTTCTTATTGTGATCTTTATTCTCTTTTCTTGAGCAATCTCGGTTAGGCTCATCCTAACTTCTTAGGATACATCATCATGCTTTAATAGAAAATCATTTTTCCCATAACGAATCATGAACCTGTGCGTCCTACACGTTACCATTCAGTTTTCAGAATGCTCAAGATTCATTATTGCTCTTCTATTCGTTACATGATTTTTTTCAAAATGTAATCCAAGATTCTCATATATATATATATATATATACATATACACACACACACACACACATATATATATACACAATCTTAGAGCTCACTGCTTAATTCTCAGTAGTCAACAAGGTTGTGGCTTCGTTCTCCTGACAGAGTCTTCACATAGATCCTCCACATGGAACTCCTTCATCATGCAACTTCCTTATTGCATATCCTTCACTATCTGTGATAACCTCAACCTTGAGTTGGCCTTATCTGGGTACCAAATATTTCATAAGGAATATAAACATGCATCTTTGTCATGCATTCCAATTATGTATCCACACATATTCTGGTTTTGTTAACTTACATCCATGATGTTCTTAACCATATGCATAATCATAAGCCTATGTCTAGCTATCATGGGTATATTTCATAGCCTACATACATCTCTACTTTAGTAAACTCATGATTGTTCAAAGTCATTCTCATGTGACCCTCAAAGGCAGAATCATTTTTCGCTTATCATGATAACAGAGCATCCTCGCTCATTTATTCTCTCATCTATTTATATTAGTATTTCCTCAGGGAATGGAATACATACACCTCAAGTTGTCACTCAAACAAAACTTCTATGACTCTTCAAATAATATTCAGCCATGCAACCATGGTATTCATTCAATTTTGGGAAGTGAAATGCTTGTCTCTCATTTCACTCATTTAGGTAGTCACCTAGTGCCTTTAGTGTACCTATAATCTTACATCATACATGTGCATCACCTTTACATTTAATCTTGTCTCTCATTTCACTCATTTAGGTAGTCACCTAGTGCCTTTAGTGTACCTATAATCTTACATCATACATGTGCATCACCTTTACATTTAATATCATTCATACCTAACTGGTATTACTATCATGATTCATATCAAGAATCTTCATAATGCATTAAATCCATGCGCTCAAGCATAAACACACACAGTCCAAATTGTCATCATGCAAGTTCATTGCTTGCACCTTTTTCCATGTCATTCACACACATGGAAATATCAGACTTCTATATTCTTTTCCCAAGGATATTCAAGTCATAATTATGATAAGTCTCATAGGAACACTCAACAATGAGCTTCCCTCTCAGCTGAGAGCTTGCAACCATATTATTCTCATAAGTATGTATGCAGATATTTGTGTATATGCAGGTGCATCTCTTGCACCTCTTTATTCACCTTGACAATTTAGTTTTATCATTAGTTTTATTTAGTTAAAGATTATGGTAACTTACATGACTAATCTCACAGTCATAACTCATACTAATGTTTCCCTCTCTTTGTAATAACCAATAAAGGTTACCTTTCTCTCTTCTATACGATAACAACTAGCAAGAAAACACTCTTGCCTCAACTTTCATGAAAACACTTCCCACTCATAATACAATCTGGGAAATTATAACCATTCCCAAGGTAATAGGGCAGCCAATATAGCTTCCAACTATATCTATATGGCTACCATCCACCATTGGATGTCAATCTGACCCATTGGGCTTCTATAAGTGCCCCAAAACTTCCTTTACCACATTCAAGATCAACATTTAGTCAACCATTTTATCTTAGTTTTAACAATTTAATGTCTAATACCATTTGGAATATTCCCTTAAATCCCAACTGCCATTTTAGATTATGTTACTTACTAAGTATCCTAGTTCAGAAATCCAGAGTATCTTTAGGTCAACATCAATCTTAACAATTACACCTAGAATTATTACTTCTATTCAACAATAGTAAGGGATGGAAGCCACTCTCATCCTCCCACAATAACTCTGGAAGATTAGTTTTCTATCCACCAAGCAAGGGAGGCTTCTATGATTTCTCACTCAATCAATGTATATTTCTACAACTCCGTTTATCAGGTTGATTAAAAAAAAAACCCTGCCGAGCAATTCTTGTACCTAGAAACAAAATTTTGTTTCTCAGTTCCCTTCAAAACTCAAGGGTTGCACATGCTATCCCTTTTCATAGAATGGTCACTAGAATCATTCCTCTGATCATGAGGGGTTATACACATATACAAGGTTTAACCCTTCATTAGAGTAGTAATTTTTACTGCTACACATCCTTTCCACCGGTTTACATTGCCATTTTAGTTTAAATATTAGTGTTCTTCAGCATAATCCCATTCCTGTAGGATTGGCCATAATTTTCGAAAATAACTAGTAGGCTTCCTCTGTCATAAACTAGCATGATTGAAAGTCATTGGGGTAAAACCCCAATTGAATTTTTAAATTTGCATCCTTCTACTCAATGAATTTATGCAGAAAATTTATGTTTGGCAGTAATATTCTCCACATGCTCATCCTAGACTTGGTAACCCAATATTATGTATATACAACAACACATACGATTGCAAAGCGAAGTCATCTTATTTATTTGGAAACATTAGCAACATACCGTGGAAATTTCCAAAACATCTATCAATCGTAACAGATCCCATTCCTCTCTTCAGTAGAGGTTTACTAAGATTTTCAAGAATGGGGTAAGATAGGGTGTTACCCATTAGAGTCCTCCAAAACTATTCTCATATGACTCGCATATGAGCCCAAGCAGGCCAAGTTTTATTTGCATGCTCTAATACCAACAACTCACCCAACCCCTAGGTGCTCTTTTAAGGGGTGGGGCATCAATTTTTTTTTTCCCTTAAATCTCTAGGTTCCCCTTTCACCAAAGTGCAGGTTCTTCCAAACCCGCAGGCTCTTCCTTGTCCCCTTTGAAGGATTTTAGCAACAGGTGCTATCTTTCCATGCTATGCCCCTTCATATGACCCCGGGCTGTGACCTGACGCCTACTCAAAAGGTGTTACAAAACTTCATGCTTTGGGCGTTTTCACTTCACCACTCATCAATTCTTCTGGACTTCGAACTGACAAAGTTCTGAAATGACAGGAGAGGGATTGACGGTCCCTTCTCGCTTTCCAGATCAATGACCCACCAGAACTTTGGGCTCAAGTGCTTCGATGAGTTCCAAAACACCTCCCCTCGAGTCTTTCATATTTTCAAGTCTCTAGATTGTGGGATCTTACGCCACACATCCACCAAACATCAACGATTTTGATTTACTTAGGGTCTTTGCGCTTCATCGAATTCCCAAGCACTCATAATCGCAAACCACCGAAGTGCAAACCTTCTGGAGTGTCAGATCTTCTGACACATTTCCTTTGAGATCAACGGCTCAAGCGAACTCTGGACTCCAAGATTTGGGGCTTCTTTTCCCACTTTTCTCCAAAGTAGCTATCCTCCAAAGTAACAGATCACCTACCATGCATCCCTAAATGACATATGGTTGAGATCCTCTCTATTACTCCGATCTTCGACGATTTTTGAAGAACCAAGTTTCAAATTCTCCAAAGTGGCTCTCCTCTGGAGTTAACAATATGTTGACATGCATCTCGATTGATGGATGGTTCAGATCTCCTCTGGTTCCCTACGACTTCAGGATTCTTCAACCTTTTACACCTACTTACTTTGGGTGTGTTAAACTTCCTGAGTACATGATATGGTGCCACGTGTCCTTTATTATCAACGGTCACAATATCGCCATACCTGACAACACCGTCACCTGACATGTGGGCCCCCACGTGCTCTTGACATGACACATAGATCCCCATGATCGAACGATCAAGAGGGGTCCCGAAGGATCCTTAGATCCATGATCACCAATACTTCGCGACTCCGACCTTCAGGGGGTCTTGATGTTACAAAACCTATGTCCTTCTGAAGTGCTTAACACTGGGCATACTACATCATAGATCCGAAGGTCAAGATAGCTATTGAGAATCCTCAGATCTACGACCCAGATTAACTTTGGGAATTCAGGGGATTCACCTCCTATACGAGGAATATACCTAATTCTTTGGACCTGTAATTTCTGAAGGGCTCGAAGGATTGACATTTGCGTCCCTTATCCAAATCCGACGATCGTGAAGAGATTCGGCTCCTCCCAAACTAATCTCATCCATTCGTCTTACAAATGAAAGGATATCCCCTTTCAAGACTTGAATCTCTCTATCCTTCCTGAGCTTCATCAACTCTAAAATACTTAGGCACTTTGTGTTGTTCCTCTTGAACTTAACACTTAGAGGGATCGTTTCACGCACCCCTTGCGCTCATTCATCAACTATAGAACTTAAGATATTATCGGTCTCTTCCGACCTCGTAGAGACTTAGTACATACATGCACTACCTCTCCTGAGATTAATATACTCCTTCCTCCAAGAGATTCATAATGGTTGGGAGTGTCAACATGCACACAGAAAATTGTGCCCAAGGTCAACGAACTCATTGTTCCTTTGTTTTAACTTGAGCCACCACAGGGCTCGAGCATTTACATATAGAAACCATATAGTTCCTTACTTGCATAAATACATAATCAATAAAAGATAGAGGGATACCATCTAATAATCAGGAAAACATACACATCCCTGCAACATTCATAGGATATCCAACTTTAATTCACAGTTACAACTCAATTACACGGGTTATGAGAATACTTATCTATTGCAGGTTGTATCCAACTAACTGATTGTGGGTGTTCGCCTTTCCACCCAACCATAGGCTCATAGGCATTAGATTTTATCTCTCTATCCACCCCCATCCCAAGCCATGATATCACCAGGGAATTTATGCCAATTCTCAATGATCCTCTCTCTTTTATATCTTCTGCGAGGTTTATCAGATGATTTCTTAGCATCAAGCCCGCGACCTTCTGCTCAGGTCTCGTTCTCTGCATACTCTCAGAGATTTATCCCTCTGTCATGGCCTTGACAAGGATTATCATATTATTTCTCAACATCAAGCTCGCGTCCTTTTGTTTATTCTCAGCTAGAGAGCTTCTCACATTCTCCACTCTTCTCTTTGTTCCCTTACGTGCCTTGCACGCACATCCATCCTATCCTGTTCCTTCTGTCAAAAGGAAACCTGGGTAAGTGTGGGTCTACAGGACCTTGTGGTACTTCAGGATGACCTTCCGTAGCTATACCATGCTTCCATTCATGGGGGTGGTTGATGGTTCAACCACCGGTCCTTTCTTCATTAATTGATTCCTCCTTGGAAACTTGAGGAGGTTTTTTATCCTCAACAAGGGAAATTTAGGGTCATTTGACATAAAAAAATCTCTCTTATAGTTTTCACATTATTTCCTCTAGTGATATCATGGCCAGTACTTTCAAAGCTTCACCCCCACAGTCAATTATTGGCAATTCAAACAATAAGACACTTACATCGTTCCCATGCCACAGCATGGTAATCATAATTAATGATTAATTACAAGTTGGGGGAAATAGGGGTGTTACAAGTTTGAGGCCCACATTACCAGATGGAAGCACCTTCATGTTGAGACTTTGGGCAAGGATTTATAGAGAAAGAAGATATGTTTCCTAAATCCGACGAAGGAGTTTCTCTCTAAGGTTGTGATTTACCCTGTTTCCTCTTGTTTGGGATATCTTATGGTTTTCTTGGGATCACTTATCTTTTCTTAGCCTTCAGGGAGCAATGCTTTTATGAGTGAAGATGAATATGAGTTGTCATTTATATATGGTAGCCCTCTTTAGAGAAGGATTGATTAGGCTTCTGGCCAGGCTTTCAGGCGGAATGATATGAATGGTGGTTTCTCTTTCCAACAATATTTCCTCCCTCCCACCCATCTCCATGGGTTTTATTTCATGATCGATTATATGTGTGTTTATATTCATGATTATTATGTGCTTGACTTATATTTATTGTGTTACATGATTAAGAACATGGGGAGATACTTTGATGAGGTGACCAACAGGGATGATTTTAAGGATGGAAATTTATTTTAAAATGTAGAAACCTTGGCGAATCATACTAATCCTTCATATGCCAACTATAAATGTTTGGCGATATTTTTGTAAAAATATTCAAATTTCTAAGGATTTTATATATTTTTTATAAAATTTTGGCGATTTTTAAGGAAACATAATTTTATCCTATAGAATTTGGGTGAATCATTTTTAAAATAGCGAATCTCGTTTTTGGAAAAACCATGGAAAATTAGCCCATGAGTGAAATTTAGCCCCTAAAATCATCCATGGTGACCAACTAGTTTCACTGGTTGTATGACTTCACCTTACATCGTCTATCACCTGATATTCGGGGCCCTAAGGCCCCCATGTAAGTAGGTAAGTCATTTTGATTTCTTGCATTTACATATTTATTTTTCATTTTAGTTTATATGCATTTCACTTTTCATTTTTCTCTACTTGCATATTGATTTCATTCTTAGTTAATAATTTTTTGAAAAAAATGTCAAAATTTTTATTTTCTAGATTAGTTTTGATTTTGGATTTTTATATATATGGATGAATGGTGATAACACCACCCTAGATGCTCTGATGTTTTTTTCTGAGTTTTGTCAGGCATAGGTCTACTAGGATATGTTGTGGTTCTCATGCACTCTATGACGAGGACATGTCCCCAAGTAGGAGCCATATGCTATCCCCATTTTGTGGGATAAATATGGAAATTATGTCTCGAGGCTCTCAGGTTGCATATATGGGGTGATGAGAGGACACATGACCAACAATATCCACTTGCACAGATGGAGACCCTTCTCACCACCACAGAGGTCAATATTCTAAGATGGCATCCACCACATCAGCTGGCTTCCAAGAGGCATTAGGAATTTCTCCATGAGGTTCAAGTCAGGTATTATGGTGACTTTCATTTCAATATTTGAGGCATTTGAGTATGTTGTATCTTAGACTGCTTTAGATTTCATGACATATGCTTGGAAATTATGCCTTTTTCCCTATTTCACCTTGGTGTTTGACATTGAGCCCTAGTAAGTGGTCTTCCTCAGGAATGGGTTTTCTACTAGGAACTCCCTTGAAGATCCATCATATCATTCTCAGCCATACTTACCACTTTTCATCCCTTAAACCCCCTGTTTCCTTATCTTTTGGGATTTTAGGGTGTATTGACCCAAGAAGGGGTTTGTCCCTCAATCTACAAGAAGAAGGGGTTGAAGGCCCAGAGGGATTATTGTCAGGTAAATGATAAAATCCTACTTATAAACCTTCCAGCTGCTTCAACCAGGGATCCCCCAATAAAGCAATGAAACACTTAACTATAAGAAAAGGAGGACCCACAAGAATAAATAATATAATTATTATGGTGCTAGTTTGAGGATAGGAGGTCTCATCACGATCCGACCTATTATGATCATGGGTATATAGAGATATGAAATTACCATCATCTGGCCATCAATCTAGGGTAGTGGCTCTCAGACGCACAACTGAGAGAAAGAGAGTCTCATCATGAACCATATTTCTCATTTTTGCAAGGTATTTTTGAGTAACACTCTCATCATATGGACACCACACCAAGACAATGGATTTCAACTCATCCTTAAAACATGAAAGAAACAAAGAATGGAAAATCGTTGGGCTTGGAAAAATTGCATTGCAAACAAAGGTGCCACACACCATCTACAAAGGTAACCATGAATGAGACACTACAACCCCTTGTATGTCATGAACCCCATTCCCATTGAGTTTTGATCCTTAACCACTTCATCCAATTTACATGGCTTAGAGAGGGATCGCTTGGGAATATCTCCTTGACCTAAGAAATATATACCCAATAGGACACCTCATCAACACTCCCATATCCAATCTTGGCAAGTTTCATAATCTCTTTGAGCACTTACTTGTTTGACAGGGTAATCTTTGATGCACATGCTTAGGTGGATCATTTATTGATTTAATTTACTCACCATGATGTTATGACTTGAGATCCTTGAAGGGAGTGCTTATTTGTCTTTGTACAGCCTAGTTGGTGGATATTTTAGGAGGAACAAGCCTAGTTTGGGCTTCCATTAGGCTTGAATCCCAAACGTTTGATTCCAAGGGCCCACATGCCAGATGAAAGAGATCTATTTTTGGAGGCCTAGAAGATTACTTGAGAGACAAGAACTAGTCCTCACATGCCAAATGTTTTTCCTAGGAGAGGAAAAACATCACCTTTTGGAGGCTTGATGTCATTAACCCAATTATTAAATGCACTAGTAATTATTTGTTGGATTGGAGAAATACATTATTGCCTTGGTAAACGTGATTTTTTCAAGTTTTAAGGTTATCTCTTTTGGAATTTGTTCCTTGAGCATTTGCCTCTATATCCTCATTGAGGCATCCCCTTTCAACCGTTAATTCTTTCTGCTGTTACAAAATTAAACCTACAGCCATTAGGGCTGTAGGAAACTAACTATCTAACCCCTCATAACCCCTAAACTAACCCTAAGAATTGGCCACAATTTTTCCCTAACCCTATACTACCTCTAACACACTTATTGAGCTAGTTAGAAGTGGATTTCAATGGCTGATTTTTCTGCTATAATTCTTGCTTTTCTACATCCATAAGGATGATAAATATCATTGCATTAAACCTTTGTTTTCATCCTTGTTTTTGTGCTATAGTATTGCTTAATCATTGTTGAGTTAAGCTAGATTTCACTAGCTAGTATCTTGCTTGTTCAAACATAATTATAGCACTTATATTGCAGCCTTTACTGTCTTTTATGAGCTGCTATATATCATTTACTTTTCTGCAATTAGGGACAAAAATCTTAACTTGATTGTCCAACTAACATATTACAACCATCCTTGAATTTATTTGTGTCTCGGGAAAGTACTCTACTCTCAGAAGTTCACTCAACACACTTGGAAACCCTTAAACCTTCCCAAGACTCTTTTTCAGATATTTTCCTACCATATAAAATTGACCTCTAGGGACATCCATTCATACTTGTCATTTTCCATCTCAATTCCCCTAGGGTCACCAGGATTCCCCCCTTAAGGTGACTACCTCACCTCTAAATTGAAGGGGACACCTGCCTAAGGTGACAATGGGTAGGTGCTTTCAAAAAGTTGTCGCCAATTGGTGGTTGGGTTGGGAGTTTTCCAACCTACAACTTGTGCCATAACACGTCTGATCATTCCTTCAGATTAAATCTTGACCTTTGGTCTATTTTCTATGCAAAAAAACACACCACGAAGAAAAAATGCATAGTCTCCATCCGATCAGTCCTTTGATTGTATTTCAACCATAGATCTACTATCGCTAGCCACCAGAATGCTCGACATGACCCTGACACTCAACAACCATTTAATTCGAACTATGTTTCAATCTCAGTTGTTGATCTGTTAGCTTGATGGTTTACTTCATCATTTCTTCTATATATACTTCCAAGGCCTCCAAAATACACCTTCTCATTTCGCCACACTTATTTTGCACCTATAAGTAGAAAATTTTCAATCATTTCACCCCTGATCTAAGGAATTTGTGTTCAAACTTCCGTGGCTTATAGAATACACCTTCATGTTCTACCACACTCATTTTTCACACATACTTAGAAACGTTTCCAAGAATTTCACAGTGGGCCTAAGGAATTTTCCTGATTCATTTGTCTATATCCATGACCGTGTCCGTCTGAATGATTCCTCATACTTAGACAATTTTGAAAATCTCACCATGGACCATGAGACATTATGATACTTCTCTGCTATGATTCATTAACTCCATGATGTCTTGATTCTTTGTCATTTTTGATATCTCACCACGGGTTCATGAGTTGGTGCTCATTTCATTACTTCTTCACACTCTTGAATCTTATTTTTCTAATGCATTGTGATGATGTTGAAAATGAGGTGTCTTCCACATGGACTTATTCTACATGAATATTGGATGACATGGCATTAGTACATTTCCTGACATATGGCATTGCACGTGGCATCTACATAGCTATGTTTTATGGAACTGGCATGGTACTTACATGAAATCCCTCTTATGTGGAACTCATCTTACATCTGATCTCTCCCAGTGAGTATTAGGCCACATGACATAACATTTAACGGCTTGCGTGGGGTTCCATAACTCATCTATTTTCATTCAACCAATGTAATGTCTCTTTTTCAATATAAACCCATTGAAGTCAATTCTCCTTATGCATGTAGGATAAATCGCTTATCTCTTCTTTCTTCGATCTAGTTTACCAGACCTGAAACCTCCTTTTCTAAGTTTAATACATGTCGGTCTTCCTCTACTCTCTCATATTTATTGTTGCTCCTCGATCACGTCTAGTGGCCATTCATTTTTAAAACTGTGCAACCATAATTCAATTTTTTTTATTTTTTCATAGTCACTTTATCTTCAGGGTAAATAAAGAAAACTTGCATAAATTTAACAGTGCATAGTCATCCTTCACACACAGAGGCTCATCGTTACATAGGGGAATTCTCTACATACTTTGTTTGGTTCGACATCCTTGGTCTACTTCCTTAACCTCAATTGCAACTGAATGCAAAAAAATTATCAGTTTGCAGAGACATTCATAGTCTCCCCCTATCACTAACAAAAATAAGTCTCCCCCTACCTAGGATATCAATGACATCCATCATTTTCATAGTCATGTATACCTTTGAAATCAATGACAACACAGTTTACAACATTTCCCTCCTTACATTTTGCATTATCGGTTTCTTAATTTTTTTTTCCTTAGGATTGACCCCACCGATGTTGGGTTGTTGATTTGTCACCATTGGTATCAATTCCATATGTCCATTTCATACCTTTCACTTCCTCTTACCACTCATTTATCACTCCATTTACCAGAATTTCTCGTAAAACACCATATTATAGTTATTTATGATTTAGTGGTTAAGTAATGTTAATTTTCCTTTATTTTTAATAGATTAAATATTATTATGCATGATTTTACTAATGACGGTTTTCACTGCAACATGCTGCAACTCGTCCTGTGACAAATGTTTTCTTGCTGCAACTTGCTGCAACTCCACAAGTTGCAACACTCGTGGCTGGCATGCTAGCACACCTCCACGTGGGAAATAAACAATATGGGTTTTTTTCCCAGACTTGATGACATGGATTAGTGATCTTTATTTCATACCCAAGTAGCATGTGTGAGCTCCATCTCATGATCAAACTCTCCTAGTCAAACATGTGGCAGATAAGAAGAGACAGTTTTGCGTTGGAATTTTCAAGTGAATAGAGGTGAATCTAAAACATATGGAACATGTGTTTTCTGCAGGATGGACCCAATTAAGTTCCATTTGGGTCGTTTTCCAAACTAAGCCATGGTTTGAGAGATACAGAATTTTTTCCAAGAGGTATCTTCCCATATTTGTTGTTGTGGTCGGTTGATAACTTTCTCTCAATTGCAAAACCAAATTTGGCCTATTCTCATATGATTAGAGTTGAAGAGATCCTAGACACTTGATATTGATTGATTGATCTGTTGAAGATAATCTATAATTGTAATGAAAATCAGTTGTAATATGGTCATATGTTAGGAAGTCCAATTTGGGGAAAATCGGTTATGATTTGTCCCTTAGCTCTCTGTGTACTTAAATGAAGCCATTAATCACAACAGGGGGATGATTATGTAGAAACAATGATTTGTATTCTCTAAGTTTTTTATTAATAAAGGATTGGCGTGGTCATGGATTGGACCTATGAAGTGTTGATTTGGTTTGAAACACCCTGTTTAAGGAGGAAGGGCCCCCTTCTCTAATAGGGATCAATGTTGTTGTGTTTGTAAGTAGATTTATGTCATTAGTTTGTTGTTATTTTATTAGTAGGTAGATTTAATTAAAGATTGATTATTGATAGTGTGTTACACTATTGTTACTCAAGTTTTATTCGGTTCAGTTCACTAATCGTTGTTGTTACATAATTTTTATACCGATTGGATTGATCTTGGTCAACTAAGGAATTCGTCTAGACTTGGAATGTTCATAGGATATTTCATGTTATGAATGATTTTTTTTCTTCTGATTTATTTCGTTTCAGTAGAGCACGTTTTCTTTTAATTTTGAACATGTTTTTTATTTTCAAGGAGAAACTTATTTCGTTTTCATATAGAGTATAATTTGTTTTATTTATCAAGTATAAGTATGGTTTGTTTCCTGTCAGCAAGTGATTTACTCTCATAACAAAGTGCAGATTAAATTCATTGCAAGTGTGTCTTTCATTTCTGCAAAAGTGTGAGAGTGACTTCAACTACAGTTGTGTGATTTCATTTCAACAAAGTGTGTTTAATTATCAAATAAAGAGTGTGTTTCTTGTTTAAGTTTTCATACAAATAGATAATCACCGTCAGATGAAATTTTTTCCTACATGTACCTTGCATGATAACTTTGAAAGAAAAGACTTCCCTGGGTTGACAATTAATGTATTTAGTGATTTGATTGTTCTTATAATAGGAAATTAAATACACCAACAATTAAGTTATGACATGAAGCATTCTTTGTTTTTTAGAAGTGTTATAATTCACGTGGTAGAGCCTACCATTCATGGGTGCCCTAGTTATAACCTTGATTGTAGTTTGGAACCCACTATTTAGTATTTTCATAGGCTTAGGAGTCCTCTTAGTTGCACCATTAACATTTGTTGAAGTCTCGTGTCTTCTTATAAATATTCTTCTAGCCTACCCAAATGGGGCTCCCAGTGTTGAGTTGTATTACTCCATTCCATTTCCCCCCTTGCGCTTTTGACCCTAATTCCATCTTCAACTTGCTATCTCTTAGTATGTTTCTTATGCATTCTCTTTAGTTTCTATCCTATGCATATATTTTCTTTGCAACTTAACACCTTTATCATTGGAGGAAACATCCCCCTAGGTGTCCATATCCTGCACACATTCCTTGCATTGAGCATAGGTATGTTCCCTACACTTATGTTGATGCAAAGGGAAATCCCGACATCGACATGAGGTAGAATTTCTCTATGGCAGGTCCTAATTAGACCCACTCTCATTTGAATAGAAGCCTCCACCAATATATGGGCCCAAATACCACTAACTAAATAAATTGCTTCCGAAAGAGAGACTTTTCCATTTGATTTAGGCTAAATCCTAAATGAAGGATTATTCTAATATTGTAATGCAATTCTTTATTAATGAGTAGCTAAAATCCTCTCCTAACAATAGAAGACTCAATTACAAGTGTATAATTTAATGTGAAAAACAAAAATAGTTCTAATTTTACACAATCAAATCATATAGTATTCTTGTTTTCATGTAGATGAACATAAGCATGTTCTTGTAATTGAATTCAAAATCCATTTATATTTATTCTCTAAAAATGAAAATTGGCAAGAAAAATTGGAACACTTGCATAAAACAATCACCAACAATGCACCATTGATTAAATGAATCATGAAATTTCTTGCTATTATCCTCCCTCAAAGAAATAGTCTATTTTTTGGAATCCAACAAGAAGCACATAGCTCTCCTATCTGTCTTTGAGTCTAATAAAGAATTATAGAACACCCAATTTTATCTCTCCAACTCCCCTTCCTTCTTTGGTTACATCGAACTTCTTTTATACCTGAAGCTGGACTTTTGACCTTCTTAATTACAAGACTTTTTAGTTACTAAATATACAACTTCCCTACTCTTCCCATTCCCATTACTTTTTTATTATTAAAAAATAGAGACATCATTACATAATATTCCTTCCTACTATGAACTCCTCAGAAAGGCAATAAACTTGAAATATTTGGTAGTGAAAGGCTCTCCCCCTAAAAATTTGGTCAAGATGATGACCAAATAAAATAAAACATGTTCATTGATCACATACATGTCATGGTTGTTCAAGGAAACTAGTTAGACGAGAAGGAAACACAAGTATTCCCTCTAGCCTTAACCCTTTGTGAACACAAATAGTTGTTGACCTTTATTTTCCTGTCTCATTCCTGCAGTGTCATCAAGACTTCGCTATTCATTTTGATCTTGATGAACCTTAGGATAGAACATGTATTAATATTGTATATACGTCTAGTGTTCTATGAGAACAAGTGATTTTATACTTGTGGAAACCATTGAAGTTCCTCGTTGGTCTGGTGTTCTCGAATCATGATAATCCCTCATGGTGGAAAGAGCCATGAGAATGAATAAACCACTCCTTCATCCGGATTATTTTCGGCATGAAATGAGAGCAGATATATAATAAGCAAATGTACAGAGATATCTCGAATATCCAATAATATGAAAAAAATGTATCAGAGATGCAACCATAAACATAGATATACAGTGATACACAATTTTCTATTAATGAATGAAAATGTAAAGAGACTGTAAAAATACAGAGTGAAAGACTCGCTAGAATGGCGGCAGCTTATCTCTAAGAAGAGATGTGTCCACTACTTTCATTCACAAGAAGATGATTTTAAAATGAGGCTACAAAGGCATTTTTATCATAAATAAAATCCAAAACCCTAACCCTGGAAGATGAAAAGCCAACAATTTTGTGGACCCCGTTTTGGGTAGTTTGGTGTATCAACTTCCCGGGGGCGTAACTTTGGCATATGATCTCCATTTTGGGTGAATGATAGCTTGTTGGAAAGGTATTTTTGAGGAGATTCATTTTTGAGGCTCAATTAGAGCCTTTGGACATCATTGAGAATCTTGATTATGAAAAACCTTCATTTAGGCCCTCAAAATGGCCCTGGAAGTTAAAAACTGCTAACAATAGTAAATTGCCAAAATTGTCAGAAAATTGTTTTGAGCCAGTTGGAAGAGGTGGGTGGCCACCAATATCCACCTAGATCACTCCTACTATTGTGGCCATGAAATATCACACTTTATCCGTATTTTTTCTAAAAAACAATTTTTCCATGCCTTCTTCTTCCTTTTATAATATTTCCGCATGATTTTTCTTGAAGTGTGATGATAGGATGAGAGTGTTGTCATCATTGTCTCACTCAATTTTCTTGCTCAAAAGGACACTTCTGTCATTAATTATCTTGGGTTCACATGATTTTTTAGAGTTAGCGATCTGCAATTTCTCTTTGACCTGCAACCTCCCACATGTGTTTGGTATATATCTTTTCTCTGTTTGTAACCCTTGTGTCACATCTACCTTTAGGTATAGTCGTCATTCTTCAGGTTTCACATGTGGAAATTAGTTTCTTCCCTTATCTATGCTTGTTTCATTGACCTTCTGAGCCTAAAAAGGAACATATAATTATTAGTGTGTGTGATGTGATAAATAAACTTACCTGGATTTTTCATGTGTCTATCCTCGATCCCCTATATTGTATGTACTTCTCTCATCCTAGAGGAATTTTATGCATGTGATATGATAGATTGAATGATACGCATATCAAGATAGTCATATCACTTATCACTAGAAATCAGGTTGATGATACAATAAACATGTTTGTGGGAATATATGCAGGTTTGTGGAACTTTAATCGAAGCCAATGAGTGGTGACTCATATGTTTTGCGAAGAATTAACTCAATAGATTTACAGGTCACTAGCTCTCAAGGTTACAAGATTTTATGTATTAGTCTTTTGGTAGGAGAAAATTTGTGCGAGGTATTTCACATAGATTCTTTCACGTGGTTTGTGGGTTTCGGGTTCACAGATAATTCTTTGAATGATTTAGAAATATCGATTAGGTTTTACTTGTAGCACAGTTTTGATAGGAATTTGTGGAATTTTAGGGCATAATGTTTGCAACATGGGTTTTAAATGAGATTTGAGGATTGATTAACTCCTTGGTAGATACACCCATGAAGATAAGTATTGAAAATGATTGGATCTTCTATGGTGGGGTCTGCAGAGGAAAATTTCATAGGCATTTGGTCTATGCAATCTATGGGTCGTGGGTTTGTAGAGGGTCACTTCTTGAGGTTCTTCGGTGAATTCCACAAAATCCATGTTCTGGCAATCGAGAACGGTCATGTATGTGACTCACAGGTTGTGGTAATACATGGATGCAGGTTTAATAAATTTTAATAAACAACCACATCCCAATAGTTGTGAACCAATGAAAAGGTTTATCTTTAATGGTTCTTATGATATTGTAGGAAAACTTTTGCACTGTTAAATATGTGCATTTGTCTTCCTGTTACTGGTGACCTTATTTATCTTCGATCTCTGACATTCACTCCATCTCTTTTCAATGGCTATTCATTCTTATCTTGAAAGTGAATAATCAGGGGCATCATCCCTTTCACATCATTCTAAGTGTCTCCTCATCCTGTGTAGACAAAACAAAATATGAGTGCATGTTTCATAAAATTTTCAAATGTATTTCAATCCCTATTTATCCTTCTACTCAACCAATCAATTTAATTGAACTCTATTTTGTTCAGATTGAACCTGCAACTGTGTGATATCAATGGAAGAGACATCACCAAAATTCTTCATGTTCTTCTTGGTTAGATATTTGTATCATGACCCTGACCTTTTATCGTTGCTTGAACACATGGAACTGTACTAGTTGGATGTAATGAGATTAGAGAGGATACTTATAAAGAGACTTGCGGTCTCATTGTACTGATCATTTACCTTGTGGAGCAGAGTATCTAATTTATCCCACACGGGTAGAAAGTGTTGGTTAGTCAAAATAAAATATCCCTTCTCCAACTAATTCCACATATAACGGTTTATAAACAAAAATACCCCCCCTCCTTTTCTCTCTTGTGAATTATTCAAAGGATCATAGATAAAGAAAATAATTTCTCTGGTTGGAAAGGTGAGTCCCATTTTTTATTTTCTTATGGTGTAGTTGATTAAATTAATTTAAAGGAAATCAATCTTATAGTCATCCGGTTCTAGGGGAAATTTACAATATGGCACATGGCTAGGAGATGATGAATTTGTCGGGTTGAGAGAACACTCTAAATATTGAAGTATTATAAATTACAAAATTTGAATCACCAAGTTCAAACATATCGATAGTGAGAAGACTGCCATTTCCTCCAGATCAAATATTTGAGAGACTATATTTGAGTTATTCCCACAATTCAGTTAATATGTCCTTTCTTATTATGGATAGATCCCAATATTTTTTAAGAGATGTCAATTATCTGGGTTGGTTTTGAAAAGAGGTGTTTCATCATGAGGACTATGCCACCTTCTCAACCTTAGATATCCAATTGGCGATCTGGTAGTTGACCAATCTATTGTTGGAGTACCAAAATATCATTCAATCATAGACATGGTTCCAATAGAATTCGTATCAAGTGTCTCTTTTTCAAATGAGGGTAGGGATATCAATACCGTATTCAGTGGTGTATGGTCTATAAGGCATTCATCTAGGATAAATGTTTCCCAATTTCTCACACTTCTATCTAGGTAGGTCAAGGATGAGTAGGCAAGGTAGGATTACAAGTAGGTTAGGCATCCAGATGTAAAATTAATGGGGGGGGGAATTTATTTTATATAATGAGAGGATGAAATAAAAGGGGGACTTGCTTTGGTCACAACAATTGTTGATGCATTGGGAGAACCAATTATATATATATCAATGGATATTTAGGGCTTTAACTTCAATTCTAACTATAAAATCAAACCCATAATATTGTAGTAATATTTTGCAACATTATGGGTACCACATTAGTGTTGGTTTCTCAAAAATACATGATATTCCACCTGGAAATTTGTCTGGCATATCCTTTTCAGTGAGCCAATGAATGAGGTAAATTTTTAAATTTAGAAGTGTACTTTTTCTTAGCCCCAACTCAACTGTGGGTTCTGATATTTTACTTAGAAGGAGACATATACATAGGTGTGTTTCTCATCTCTTTGTTCTCGACATTACTTCGCTACTAGTGATCATACATATGCTCGACGGAGTTGCCACAATATCATATAAGAATATCCCCACTATGAGAAAGCATCCATAGCCTCGACATGTTTACTTATACTTCCCACACCATTTAATGGTGCTTTCAACTTCCCTTTTATTTCAGAGTATCTTCACCCCTTTTTAATTTGTAAATAAGCATTATATGTATAATTGGGTGTATGGGAAGTGGGATGATATAATGTCCCCACTTTGGGACATCGTCACAGTGTAGAGATTTATGTTGACCAGAGTAGCCAGATGGATGTTATAGCGAGTACAGGAGTATTTGAGAGGCATTGTGGGGTCCATCTTGCATTTATCATCATATTCCATCATTATGAGCCATTCCGCACAGGTTGGCTTTGGTTTCGTTACATTCCGACGATTTCCATGATTTTGACTATCTTGAGCTATAAGTTAATTGAAATCACTGAAGAGGTCATTTTGGGCACATTACTTCGAGGAACCTCTTAGTGTAATAGCTCATTGGAATCGGGAGGAGAAACACTACAGGATGGGATGGCTATAAGTGAATTTCAGTGGCCAGGGAAGCCACAAGGAGAGATAAGGAGCTTTTCAAAGGTAAAAAGGTTAATTAATTAATTAAAGTGATTTAATTAATTAATTAAATATTAATAAAATGAAAGTCACTTTGGAGGGACAAGGTGAGCCAAAAGTATAAAGGAAAGGCAATTGCCTCTTCTCATTCATTCATGTATGTTTATCTTTTGATTTCTGGCTTCTAGCTAGTGAGCCCAACATTGGGGGTTTTGAGGGTTTTGACTTAACAAACCCTAGAGGACGATTCTGTGGTGAAATATTCCACCTAGCTTGTCCCAATCTTGGTCTCGGAGCTGCAATACGCTCCCACACAATTATAGTTCCATATCTACTCAGTTGCAGGAGGATTCCACATCAGTTGTTTGTGCAGGTAGAGAGAGGGCGCACCAGTTGGGGTTTCCAGCAAGGGGGGCGCACCATTCATTGAGGAGGGATCCGTCTTAGCTGAGGAGAAGGGATTCCGGAAATTCCAAGTAGTGGGTTTCCTTTGCAGGTGTCTTGGCATCATTCTTGGTGGTTTTCCGGAGTCTTTCAGTGGAGGATCAATTTGTATTGAGAGTGGGATGTTTTCCCAAGAGGAGGGTGCACCATTATTTGGAGGGTAGCTAGATCTAAGGATCTAGTCGGTATTTGAGGATTTGAGCACTTGGGTTCTCATTGCAGCGTCCTGATCTATCATTGTGGAGAGTTTTAGAGCATTTGAAGGCCTCTTTCATCAGGGCTGAATTATCTAGGGCTTCAGTCATCCACTGGGGCGTACCATTCAGTGGGGGATTTCAGATCTACAGAGATTAAAAGGGATATTGGAGATTCAAGAACCTGGTTTGTTCTTACCATCACCTGATCTACTGTTTGGCATCTTTCTGGAGGTGATTGGACATCTTTGGCACCAGGGCCGAATTGTTGCGGAGCTTCAGTTATCTAGCAGAGCGTGACATCTTCCAACAGTGAGGGGTTTGGCACTTGGCATTGGTCTTCATCTCTTATCCAGCCTTTGGAGGATTATTTTGTATTGTCAGGAGCATTTTGTAGCAGCTCATACTTGTTATCCATTGTCTATCATATTGGCCATCTGTTGAGTATTCCAGATCGGCATCTCCATTGTAGCAAGTTCTTCTATTTTATAAATAAAGAAGATTTGAGATGTTTTGGCTTGTCTATCTTATTTCATATGGTTGAGGTATGTTCCATGGTTATATCTTTTTGTTATTTTCTTCATACACACATCTAAACACATCTAAACAAGTAGATCAACAAACTGTTTGATGAAATACCACAACCAGGAAAAAGCTTTAAAAAGACACCAAAACAGTGATGATCCTTGCATAATGGCTTGGGATCATTACAGTGGTATCAGAGCTTAGATTCCTACCAGCCAGTGGGAATTAGCACATGCATGCAGAGCCATAGAGGGGTC
>JZKD02S1886103.1:919033-940651 GCA_000966675.3 Picea glauca | reverse complement strand
TAAAAACTAAAAAAAATTAAGAAAAATAAAAGCACTGAAATTAAAAATAAAAATAAAAAATTTAAAAAGAAAATTTAGATAATAAAAAAGATTAAAGAGAAACTTAAAAAACTAAAGAGGAAAAAAAAAACAGAAAACAAAACAAATATATAAACTAAGCTAAATCTAGAAAAAAAAAACCAAAAAAAAAGGTAAAAAACCAAATTTATGGCCTAAAAACTTTAGAAAAGTTAAAAAAACACAAAGAACAATTAAAAATATATATTAAAAAAAACAAATTAACACACTTAAACTATAATATTTAATACAAAATTAGAAAGAAAAAAAAAAAACTTAAAAAAAAAACATAAAATTACAAAAAAACCTAATTTTTTTATTAAAAAACTTAAAAATATGTAAACTTTTACGAAAAAAGAAAAAAATTAAAAACAACATATGCACCGGTGATGGGAGGCCATGGGGGGTGATGTCAGGCATCACCCCGGCCCTTAGGGGCTAAGCCTTGGTCCCACGGGGCCAAGGCTTATCCCGTAGGGACTCGGGTGATGTCGGGCATCACCCTAGCCCCCAGGGGATAAACGTTGGTCCCACGGGGATAAGGCTTAGCCCCTGGGGGTTGAGGTGATGTCCAAAATCACCCCAACACCCACAAGATAAGCCTTGGCCCCATGGGACCATGGCTTAGCTCCTGAGGGCTAGGGTGATGCTCGACATCACCCCCCACGACACCCATGGCACCCAACTTGGGCATCGTGGGTGCTATGGGGGGTGATTTCAGGAATCACCCTAGCCACCAAGGGATAATCCTTGGTCCCATGGGGCCAAGTCTTAGCCTGTGGGGGTTGGGGTGATGTTAGGCATTTCCCCAGCCCCCAGAGGCTAAGCCTTAGCCCCGTGGAACTAGGGTTTATCCCTTGGGGGCTGGGGTGATTCCCGAATCACCCCAGCCCCCACGGGATAAGCCTTGGCCCCATGGGACTAGTTCTTATCTCCTGGGGGTTGGGGTGATGCCCTGCATCACCCCAGCCCCCACTGGTTAAGACTTGGCCCCATGGGACCAAGGCTTAGTCTATGGGGGCTGGGGTGATGTCGGGCATCACCCTAGCCCCCAGGGGATAAACCTTGGTCCCACGGGGCTAAGGCTTAGCCCCTGGGGGATGGGGCGATGCCCAACATCACCCCGACCCCCACGGGCTAATCCTTGGCCCTGTGGGAGCAGGGCTTAGTCCCTAGGGGTTGGGGTGATGCCCGACATCACCCCCCACGGCACCCACGATGCCCATTTTGGGTGCCATGGGTGTCATGGGGGGTGATGTCCAGCATCACCTTAGCACTTTGGGTTTAGGAAAAAACATAGAGCTTTGTTGTCGATATCACAATTTCAATTAGGACATAAATAGCTATGATTTTCACGTTTAGGAAAAAACATTTTTTTTTATGTAGCATCACTTTTTGATTTAGGTGTTGATTTTAATGTTTTTATGAGCTACTGTCTGAGTTTCGAAGGCCATGTTCAAAAATGTTGTAATTTTGACCCCATTTAAAAAAATGGTGCTACCCGTAGAAACACTTTTTGATTTGGGAGTTGATTTTCATGTTTTTTACGCAAAAATATGGGTTTTAAGGGCTATAGTTCTCGTTTTGAGGTCACAATTCTCGTTAAGTCAGTAACTGTGTTTAATGAGTAAATCATATACATATACAAAAAAAATCAGAGTGTTTCCTTTAGTGTGGAGAACATACAAGTTGTGATTAGATTCACACAATTTGAAACCAAGTCAAAGAAATAAATTGTCGATCTTAGCATATCAGTCTCGGGGAGCCTACTTCAAACTATAATGTGACTTCTTTAGTTAACAAACCAAATTTGAATCTATCACAAAGTTGGGTAGGTGTTCCATAAAAATTTCTTCAGATAGGTCTCCATGAAGAAAACCACTCTTCACATCCATATGATGAATTTTCCAACCAAAGTGAGTAGCAAGGGAAAGAATCAACCAAACATAGTTCATATTTGCGATAGTGGAAAAGGTTTCAGTGTATTTGATTCCTTCTTGTTGAGAGAATCCATTCGCAATGAGACATGATATATGTCACTCAACAACAACTTCATAGGTAAATTTGGTCCTTTAGAACACTCGACACTTCACAAAGTTCTTTCCTTATGGTCGGGGAACCAAGTCCCAAGTATGATTTTGTGACAAACAATAAATTTTTGTCTTCATGTCCTACTCCTATTCAGGTTGTCCTTCAACATCTAAGTAACTAACAAGGTATGAGGTTTCAATTGCATGAGTCATCAAGGCAATGCTTGTTGAAAGATTAATTAATTTTCGAAAGAATAATTGTTGAAAGATTAATTAATTATCAAAAGATTAATTGTTGAAATATTAATTGTCATTAGATTGGTTGTCATTGATGTCAACCCTTGAAAAAGAGGTTAACAGGTTGCATGTCAAAGTAAAGTAGCTATAAACATAAGTTAACAAGTTGCATGTCATCATGAGATTGTAAACAGAAGTTAACAAGTTGCATGTGAGTTGCATGTAATCATGAGTTGGATGTCATTATGAGATCCTCATTAAAACATAGAGAAGAGTCAATTGGAGAATCACTTCTAAGAATACAGGTTGGATATATAAGGAAGTGAGTCGAAGGAAGAGAATACAAGTGAAGTAAGAAGTTTGCAGGAGCCAAGAGTAGAGAGAAAACATTTCAGACAAAGGTTCTTTGAGTAAATCCACGACTTTTAGGAGGAAAATCACGTACATTCACAGGCTACAGTGAGGAAAAACATGGATACCTACAAGCAGACAGTGTATAGGGTCGCGAACCTGTGAGGAAAATTTGTGAAGATTAGGGATATAAAACTCAAGTTAGCTACAATATTGAAGGTGTGTCTTCCTATGTGTGTTAAAGTGAATATTCTGAAGAAATCAGGAACATGCATGTCTTAGTGATTCACAATCATTTGATTTGGAGAACTCTCTTGTGAATCCTAGTATGAGGTATGTATGGTTGCAACCTTGATGAGATATTGATATCAGTGGTAGCAACAGAGGTATCAAAAACATCAACAAAAATAGGTTATCGGTTATAGCGATAGAGGTAGTGGCATATTGGTATACATTTATATTTCAGGGTGGTTGGACGGGGCAAGGAAAGGGGGTTGTAGCCTCCTTCTGGTTGGAGCTGGTTAAATTAGGGAGTTGTAGCTTCCTTTAGGTTGTATCCTATAAATAAGGGGTTGGATCCTCCTTCCAGTTGTAGCTGGAAAAATAGGAAGTTGGTGCTTCCAATGAATGTACTCTTTGATAAATAAGAAAATAATTTCTTGGTTTTCTCTCGCATTAGTTTTCCATGTAAAATTTTGTTGTACTGTGTTTATGCAATTTCTATGCATTGAATTATGGTGTTTTGGATGCTCATGTTAATTATTGGAGGTTTTATATTATGATTAAAAGTACTATTTGTGCTCAGACTTATTCACCCGCTTCTTAGTATTCCAATAATTGGTATCAGAGCAGGTCCTTCAGGAAGTACTCTAACCACTGGAAGGAGATCATGTAATACACTAAGATTGTAGCACCAGTGTTTCACAGTGAGAACTATACCTTTTGTAATAAAAGGATGAAAAACTTTTCACATGCACATGGATTTGATGTTTGGAAATCAATAGTAGATGGGTATACAACACCAGACACTCCCCCAACCGACAAATATGGAAATAAACTCAACAAAAACAACTCAAAGGCTAAAGATATTATTCTGAGCAATTTAGTTGATTCAATATTTGTCAAAATTATGCATTGTACAGTGCAAAGGATCTTTGGGATAAACGCCAAAATATTTATGAAGGAGATACCAAAGTTAAGGGAGATAAGCTTCAAATATTCAAAGCTAAGTTTGAACAAATGAATATGAAGGAATATGAAGACATTGCAACCTACCTTCTGTGACTGGATGAAATAGTTAACACTATTAAGGGATTGGGAGTAGAAGTTTATGACTCAATGGTTGTTCAAAAGGTATTGAGGTCTGTTTCTATGAGATTTTATCCTAAAATATCACCCCTGGAAGAAATATCATATCTCGGTGCATTGAGCATGGATGAGCTATATGAAATATTTACAGCCTATGAAATGAGAATAGACCAAAAGAACCCATTAATGAAGGAAGCAACTTTCAAGGAATCCAAGAAGAAAAAGAATAAGAAGAAGAAAAATTCAAAACCAGGTTGCAGTTGTAGTGATGATTTAGACGAAGATGAAGAGATGGCTAACTTTGTAAGGAAATTACAGAAAGGAACTGACAAGTATAAACATATGCTTCCATTGAAATGTTTTAATTGTGGTGGTATTGGTCATTTTTTTTCTAAATATCCTCATAAGAATAAATAAAGTGATGAAGAAGAAGTTTCTTAAAGGGAAAAGAAATATCAAAAGGGAAACAAGAGAAGAAATAAAAAGAAATTCTTCAAGAAAAGTTTCTACTCAAAGGAGGACAGTTCCTCATCAGATGAGGAGGATAATGATAGTGACAATGGTTCAGAAAGAGTACTCTTCATGGAATTAGAATTTTATTATGAAGAAGAAGGTGAATTTGATCTCGCAGTACAGATAATTAGTGCATTAGAATAAATTATAAAGGAAAGAAAGAAAAATAATTCACTCAAGGAAGAATTAAAAATGAAAGAGGGATCTCAGAATTCCAACTCTGAATAAATTGAGAAGATGATCAGGAGTATACAAATTCAAATAGAAGAAGACAAAAGAATTAAGGAAGTACTTAGAAGTCAGTTACAAGAAAATGATAAAACGATTGGAAGATTGGAAGCAAAAATAGTCTCTTTAAGGAAATATCTTCAGAAGAAAGATATGCAACAAAAGAGCACCAGAATATTGGATCAAATAATAAACAATCAAATACCATCTAATGATATATCCTAACTAGGATACAATGAAGTAAATAATGAGAAAGGATCGAGCTCCAAGACAACAAAACAAGAAGTAGGAAAAAGTAGCTATGCGAAGATTGTCAAATATTTTGTCAAGAAGGAAGAATGCATGCCCCCAAAGAAGAACAATCTAGAAATAAAGAAGACTCGAGAAGAAAAAATCAGAAGGAGTGCATCTACTTCCAGGTATCAAATATTCTTCTATGTTCATTGTTTTAATTGTGCTAATTTTGGACATAAATATGTAAACTGCAGATCATATGCCAAGAACATAAGCAACTATGCAGGGTACTTAAATAATGGTTATACCAAAAAATCTTATGAAGTATATAGTAGGAACCAATTTTTTTTTTATTCATTGAGAAATGAAGTAGAATTCTACAAATGAAACAATTTGAGACACATAGATAAGAATTGCAGATTGACTATTCCACCCAGGGAACCAAACCAGAACATCAACAGTGAGAGATCAGAACCACAAGAGATATGGAAAATAAAGAAGAATCAGTGCTCTCTTTCTCTACAATACCAACATAGGAAAAATTATTGGTATGTTGACAGTGGTTGTTCAAAGCATATGACAATAACTCCGAAGAAAGAAAGAGATGGTTATGTGTCTCCTTCCAATATTGAATCTTACAAATGCCACAATTATGGTCATATAGATTGAAATTACAGAAGCTTGATAGAGCCTTCCATGAAGGAAAACATTTATGGTGGATATGAGAAAGTTTGGAGAAGAAAATATAACCAAGAATATTTGATTAATGAAGAACATGTTCCAGAGATCATATGCACAAGGCTTGCATTAGTACAATATCAAGATGATGAATCCATAAGAAAAGTGGAGGATTTCATAACTCAGGAAGATGATGAATCTATAGATGATGAGGAAGATTACTCAACATTAGGGGGAGTTCCTCCATTTTGCTCAGCCATCTGACTTCGAGACTCCCAATAAATATGAATATTGAAAAAGGGGAGCCTATGCAATATTTCTACAGATCAGATAACCATCCTTTGAGAAATTTGTAGTGTTTGCATATTTTGGACATTCAATTTTAGAGTTGTTTGATGACAAGAAGTACAAAGAAATTTTTTTATTGTTTGAGAAGCAGATTTCAGACCACATTCCTATGCATGTATCAACAAGTAGTTACATAGGAAGAAGTTCATGTTTTTTCAAAGGTTCATTACATACATTCATTCGGGCATGCATATCTTTAGTACATATTTTTTCAAACATACAAAGTTCAATTTACATATTAAGAAGCAATAATCCCATGCAGATATCAGAGGAATATCAATGACAACACATGTATGAGATACATCTCTTGGTAATGTTGGTACTCTATTGAAGTACACCATTGATGGTACTTTATTGATATATCCTATGGTGCATAGTGTATGGTATGATTGAGTGATATGGTATATGGTTGAGATACATTGTTGGTACATGGTATGGTATAGGTGTTGATGTACATTGTTGATGCATGGTTGATGCATAGTTTGGTACAGATGTTGGTGCATGGTTGATGCACTTGGTTTGGTACATGGTTGAGACACATATCTTGTGATGGTATGTTGGTGATCTTGATACATGCTTGGGAGAGGCATGTGTTGGTGATGTTGGACATCTATTTGAGATGTGTCCTTGCTATATGATCCACGTGTGGGGATATGTTTGAGTATTGTTATTCTATATTGGACAGGTATGTACAACAACAAGGGTTTAGTAAAGGAAATGTAGACACCAATCTATACATAAAGGTAAATAAAGGTAGTATATTGATAACTGAAGTTTATGTTGATGAAATTATTTTTGGAAGTGATGATGAAAAAATGAGTAAGAAATTCACTACAAACATGCAAAATGAATTCAAAATATCATTACTTGGTGAATTGTCTTTATTTTTGGGAATCCACATATGTCAGCAAGATACAAGTATTTTCATATCCCAACCCAAGTATATAAGATAAATTTTAAATAAGTTTGTAATGGTATATTGCAAGCCTGGAAGTACTCCCATGCAGACCAGTTGAAAATTGAGCAAATATGATCAAGCCAAGGATGCAAATGAGAGACTCTACATATCGATGATTGGAATTTTACTCTATGTGACAACATCAAGACTAGATGTGATGCAAGTAGTTGGAGAGGTGGAAATATTTCAAGAAGCATCGAAGGAAACACATGTTATGGCATTAAGAATAATATTCAGATATCTAAAAAGAACAAAAGACTATGGATTATGGTATCCAAAAGGGAATGATCTATCTCTAATTGCATACACATATGCAGATTGGGCAGGAAGTGTTGATGACAAAAGAAGTACAGGTGGAGAAACCTTCTACTTGGGGGATTGTATGGTATCCTAGATAAGAAAGAAACAGTGTTCAATATCATTGTCCACAATAGAAACACAGTATATTGCAGCAACAACATGGTGTACATAGGTTCTTTGGATGAAGCAAACTTTGCAGGAAATACAGGTGGAATATAACGAGCCTATTTCAATATTATGTGATAACACCAGTGCTATAATTATTTATAAGAATCCAATGATGCATTCCAAGATGAAACAAATTCATATCAACTTTCACTTTCTATAGGAAAAGTTTACAAAGAAGAACATCAAGGCAGAGTATGTAGGGACAAAAGAACATATTGAAGATATCTTCAACAACCTCTTTCGAGAGAGGATTTTGAGTATCTTCGACAAAAAAATGGAGTAGTTTCATCCCCACAGTGATCTACATGGTAGTTGGAAAATTAAGACAGGGGAAGATTAGAAGTAATCATGAAAGACTTGAATTAATTTTTAATTCTTTTTATCAAATATTTACATGAGGAAGAACCATGAAGAGAAACATCAGTAGAGATTAGAGGCTTACAAACAGAGGGATCCACCCCAATGAGAAGTCATCCTTTTCAATTGATGTCAAAGGGGGAGAGAAAGACATAGGCATGGAAAGGAAGAGAAGAGGAATGAAGACAGGGGGATCCAACATCAGCAAGAGAAGTGTGGTGTCTAAGTGTTTCCATCAATGCCAAAGGGGGAGATTGTTGAAAGATTAATTAATTGTGAAAAGAATAATTGTTGAAAGATTAATTAATTGTAGAAAGAATAATTGTTGAAAGATTAATTGTCATTAGATTGGTTTTCATTGATGTGAACCCTTGACCAAGAGGTTAACAGGTTGCATGTCAAAGTAAAGTATCTATAAACAAAATTTAACAAGCTACGTGTCAGTTGCATGTCATCATGAGATTGTAAACAAAAGTTAACAAGTTGCAAGGGAGTTTCATGCCATCATGAGTTTCATGGTAGTTGCATGTCATTATGAGATCCTCATTGAAAAAAATAGAAGAGTCAATTGGAGAATCACTTCTGAGAATACAAGTTGGATATATGAGGCAGTGACTCGAAGGTAGAGAAGAAAAGTGAAGTAAGAAGTTTGTAGGAGCCAAGAGTACGGAAAAGAAGTTTCAGACATAGGTTCTTTGAGTAAATCCATGAATTTTAGGAGGAAAAGCATGTACATCCATGGGCTGCAATGAGCAAAAGCGTGGATACCAATGAGAAGACAATGTATAGGGTCACAGACCTGTGAGGAAAAATTGTGAAGATCACAAATCTAAAACTCATTTCAACTACATAATTGAGGGTATGTTTTCATGTGTATGTTAGAGTGAATATTTTGAAGAAATTAGGAACAAGTATGTCTTAGTGATTCATAAGCATTTGATTCGAAGAACTCTCTTGTGAATCTTGGTATGAAGTATGTGTGGTTGCAGTATTGATGAGATATTGATATCAGTAGCAGTAATAGAGGTATCAGAAACAACAAAAATAATAGGTTATCAGTTACAGTGACAAAGGTAGTGATAGATTGGTCTACATTTATATTTCAGGGTGGTTCCATGAGACAAGGAAAGGGGGTTGTAGCCTCCTTCTAGTTGGAGCCAATTAAATTAGGGAGTTGGAGATTCATTCAGGTTGCAGCCTGTAAATAGGGGGTTGGAGCCACCTTCCAGTTGTAGCTGGAAAAATAGGAAGTTGGAGATTCCAATGAATGCACTCTTTGATAAATAAGAAAAACATTTTGTGGTTTTCTCCTGCATTGGGTTTCCACATAAAATTCTGGTGTACTGTGTTTATGTGATGTTTATGCATTGAATTATGGTGTTTTGAATGCTCATGATAATTATTGGAGTTTTTATATTATGATTGAAAGTACTAATTGTGGTCATACTGATTCAACCCCCCTCTCAGTATTCCAACAATGCTAACATGTTTCTTTTGACTTTGATTCTATCATTTTCAGGAGGAATCTATAACATGAACTTCGACAACTTTAATTGTCTTGGCAGCCCATCATTGTAGAAAACATTAGGTGAAATTATATTCATTTCAACATGTCGGTCAAAATTCAGAGGGTTTTCAGACAGAGGACAAGTCGAAATAGAAGACAAAGGACTAGTCAACTTGGAGGTCGATGGCATAGTCAAAACAGGGAGAAAGTTTGAATGTCCAGTTGAAGGAATGATGAATGGAACAGGAGCACCAATGTCATAGAGAATACCAAAGGGATCATCCTACAACAATCCAGAAGAGGTATTCAACAAATTGATTCCATAATACTTCTCATCAAACTATAAATTACGTCGAACAATGATTTGTTGTTTGATAAGATCAAATAGTCGATAGGGTTTTGACTCTTCATAGTATCCCATAAAAATGATAGAATGGATATTTGCATCCAACTTATTTCTGCAATCATCATGAATGTGAGCCTAGGAAACACATCCAAACACACAAAGGTGGCCTACTGAAGGATTATTACCACACCATCATTCAGCTAGAGTCATGGAAGGAAAATTGCTAGTCAAGATGTGATTGAGAAGATAATTTTCATAGTAGAACTCTTCAGCCCAGAAGCGAGGGGAAGGTATTTAGACTGAAAAATACATGTGTTCATTTCAACCAATGTTCGATTTTTTTATTCTGAAATACCATTTGTTGAGGAGTGTGAGGAATCAACTGTTTCCAGTCAATACCAGATCAAAGTATGTGTTCTTCAAAATGTCGATTTACATACTCACCACCATTGTCTGATCTCAATTACTTGATGGGTCGACCACATTTATTTTCAATAAATGCCTGAAACTCCTTCAATTTATGAAAGACAATGTTCTTGTTCTTCAGGAAAAATACCCATGTGAAGTGAGAGAAATAATCAATTTAAGTCAAAATGTATATTGCACCTTCCAATGAAGGTAAATTGATGCAATAAACATCATTGTGAACCAATTTTAGAACGTTTTGTGATTGTCACTTTTTTCTAGAGTCGAATGGTTCCTAATAATGCTTCCAAAGCACACATCCTTTCTAGACTCCTTTAGGGGGAAACACCTTTGGCAAACCAACAACCATGTTTTGAGTTTCCATTTCCTACAAACTTCAGAAGTTCAGATGTCCAAGTCGCTCATGCCAAATTCAAATTGACTCATTGTTGTGTGAAACAGGTGCAGTCGGTTCAAGTTTAGGTTGAGTTGCATCATAGAACTTGTACAAATTTCATGTCAGTTAGAGAAGCCTGTAAGTCACAAACATAGAACCGATCTATCAAAAATTCCACAATATTACCTATCTTTGTCAACTGAGAAACAAAAAATAGAATGGCACTGATATTTGGCACATGATAGACATCAAGAATCTTCCCATGTCAACAAGAAACATCACCTTGACCAACAACATCAAGAGAAAATAATAAGCAACATAAATTTTACTCTCCTCGACTTTATTCAGTCTCATGAACAAAGAGGCATATTTGTCCATGAGATGAGTTCACCCGGAGTCGAAAACCCATTCGTTCTATGAAAAATGATACTGCAAGACCTAAGAAGTCTTGACTTGGAAGGTGAAATTATCAATGGGTCGAAAAAAAGTGGACACATCTCCTTCAAGGTGTTTAACCTTCTTCTCTAAGTCGTATCACTTCTTATAGTATTTTTTCTCCACATTTATAGTCTTTCCAAAATACTGACATGTCTTCTACTTTCAACTTCATTGTGGTTGTCTTAGGGGTACCAGGTCATGGTATGGAATTTTCTTTGTAGAGGAATCAAATTCTCCTCTATTCCTGGGATCCATCTTTCCCTTTCCCTTGAGAAAGTGGGACTAGTGTTTACCACCAAGCTTATCTTATCCAAGAAATATATGTTGATTAGTAATCAAAATACCACAGAAATATTCAAAAGTGAAACCCTTACCATCTTCCTTTCATGCTTACTAGTTGTGTTGTACTATGCCGTCATTGATGTCAAAGAGTTGATCTCATAGTGATGTGTTTGTATCATTGATATATTTATTATTGGTTATATGGTCATTGATGTAATTGTTGTCAAAGGGTTGATGTCAAGTGGTGTCATAATGATGTGTTGATATTAAAGGGATTTGTATCATTGATTTCATGTCATGGTTGATAGGAAGAACCAAATGGATAAACTCCAAAGTGGTCCCCTTATGGTGAAATCCCTCATGGGAAGATTCTCTTGGACAAATTTCTCAAAGTGGTCCCCTTATGGTGAAATCCCTCACGAGAAGACACTTTATGAAGTCCAAATGGTTAGGTGGTTGAGTAGCCCAATAGTGAAGATCAATGAATTGGTGAATTAGTGGTTTAACCCAAGTTTTATTGAGGAATAATGTAATGAATATCAATGAATTTGTAGGAGAAACTATTCCATATGGATAGTATATGTCATGCCATTTCCGGTGATATGTGGAACATCACATAACTCCTCATGGTTAGAGAGTTATGGATATGTGAAGTTGGAGAACCCTCATGAGTTATAAATAATCCCCTAGAAGGTCAAAGAATTCAAGAAGGTCAGAGAAGTCAAATTATTCTAGAATCTCTTAGAAGAAGTTGACCAGTCAAAGTGGTTAGCCATGGGTTAAGTGGTTGCAACAAGAAAAAAATTAAAAATAAATTATTTTCAACTAGAAGTGGAGAGTTTACTATTTTCGTATAAAATGGTTGTAAGTGGACAAAGTGGTTACAAGTGGGTTAGCCCCAAAAGAAGAAAATCAGGTAAGTTGGTTAGAAGATAACTCCTAGAGGAAGCTACTTTGAGAAATATAAATAAGAGGGAATGGGTCTCTTATGAGTATGATCTTTGATCATATTGAATATCAATTTGTGAAAGTTTATTTGGGAAGGTATTATTGAACGAGAAAATTCACGGTAGAAAAGTGTAGTAGAAAAATCACATAAAAAAAAAGTGTGGAAAAAAAATCACGACAGAAAAATCACAGCAGAAAAAGTGTGGCAAAAAATGTGAAGAAGAAAAATCACGGGAAAAAAAACATGGCAGAAGAATCGCGACAGGAAGACTGCAGCAATAGAATCAAGGTAGAAAAAACATGGTAGTAGAATCACAGAAGCAAAACCACACCAATCGATTTAGCAAATGCAGAAAGTTAGTAGTTCGGTAACCACATCATATTTGCATTGTTCCAATTGTTGCATGGTATGGTATAGGTTTTGATGATTTCTACAAGATTAAAGATATGGTTTTCGCACATCATCTTTTGTAAGGGTTTATGGTATTCGATTTATGGAGAGTATGGTGTATTGCTAGAGGTATCTTATTGGTTAACCTAGTGATATTGTGCATATGGTTGAGAGTTGACTTGATGATTGATATTTGTGAGTATATCATATTTGGATGATGAGATTGATGAGATAGGTTGAGGTGACATGTTGTTGTGATAGATTTTTTTGTTCATAGTTGATGCACTTGTCTTGTCTTGGTATAGACTATTGGTACAGTTTGACAGATTTCTTTCTGTCTACGAGTTGGGTCTTATACTTGAGGATTGTATTCCTCTTCTCAGTTGGTGTTGAGATTTGCAGGCTATGTCTTGCATCGATATTTGGTGCTCTCTTTGAGTTGGTGCTCATTTCAGTTGATGCTAATAAACCCCAAGGATTCTAGTCCGTAATACAAAAGAAACTTATATATATATCTGGTGTCCTTTGTGTTCTTTATTGTGATGGAGCATAGTTCTTTATTGTTAATATGTCATTGAGATATGTTTAAATACAAGAAACTAAGTGTGAATATAAGTAATGACTAATGATGTTGTGAATGGTGATGGATAACTAAAGTTTTGTAATAATTTTTAAAAAGAGCCTCACACTGATTCACCCCCCCTCTCAGTGTGGTCAGCATGTCCAACAATTGGTATCAGAGCATGCCTTCACTATAAGCTTTAGAATATTGAAGGAGATGCATGGACACACAAATGGATGGAGATGGAGTTCCATTATTTGATGAGACATATTATTAGACATGGAGAATAAATATGAAAGGGTACTTGAAGTCAAATGGATCAGGTGTTTGGAACACAGTTCTTGGTGGATCAATTCCCTCAAATAATCAGTCAAAAGGTGCATCCCAAAAGGAAGAAAATAAGAAAAATGAAATAACACTCAAGACCATTTTAAATGGACTCTTATATTATGTCAAACAAATCATAGGACCACATTCCTCCAGGAAGGACCTATGGTTGAAGCTAGAGAAGGTATATCAAGATAGAAGAAAAGACATTGAAGACAATTCCATCAAGGACAATGAAGGTAAAGACTCTCCAAAATCATTTGATTGCAATAATTCTAAGTGTGATGATGTTGAATGTTTTCCTACAAATGGAGAAGAAGATCCAGAAGAAGTTTGTGTAGAATCAACTCACAAATTATCTTATATATAAAGAGGAAGATTTATTGTTGAAGAATGAAGATAAAGTTTTTTATTATTTAGAAAAATAAGAACATGATCATTATCCTTTTAAGGATATTGAAGATTACATCAAGGAAACCCTAGAAAAGTATCAAAGGCTTACCATGACACTAAAACAAAGGCTCAAGAAACAAGAAGAAAGTGAAACTAAGAAAGGGACCCAATTAGAAGAAAAAGAAGAAGAGATCAAGAGACTAAAGACTGAAATAATTAGTCAAGCAGAAGAAAAGAAGAAGGTAGATGATGAGCTTAGAAAAATCCTTGAATTCAATGTGAATATGAAGACCGAAATTGAAGAATCTAAAAGGATAAAGGAACTATTTAAGACTCAAGTAAATGAAAAATAATAATAATGACATAAGTTGGAAGCAAAAGTAGTTGATCTCAGAAGAAAAGTTGATAATTCAAACATGCATATCAAGTTCATGAACAACTCTGTTGGAGATATTACACACTCACCTATAATGATTTTCCTAAGTTTACAGTCCAATGTTGAGAACTCTTCCTTATAGGAGAATATTCTCTCTAGAGAATATTCCCCTACAAAATAGGATGTTCCTCTTCATTTTAGAGTTAGTTACACTCGATTACACTTAGTTAGACTAGTGGAAGTTGTGACTCAGTTAACTGATGATTGCATGGATCAGATAACTAGGACTAGGTGACAATTCGCTCTAATGTCTGTCAGTGAGTGTCTAGATCTCTCTAGGTCACTACTATGTCTCATCAGTTACTCATGTAACCTATATATTTTGTAAATTATTCACTATTTGAGTGTGGAATACAGTTAATAGAATTCTTCCATTCTTTCTCTCCCATTTTTCTCTTTTCTTGTTTTTTCAAGTTGTGTTCTATATTTTTCTAGATAGATCTTTCTGTGTAGGTTGAACACATTTTACATGGTATGAGAGCCAACATATTGTTAGGAAAGAGACACACTAGACTTGTTTTGAAGGTACTGAATATTGAAGAAGACAGAAAAGATGGATTATTCGTCAACCATACTTCTCACGCCTCATAACTATTTGGAGTGGAAGCCAAAAACTCTTCTTCATCTTAGATGCAGAGGCTTGTACCAAATAAATATGGAAATGTAAGTAGAGCTTGATTCCTCCAATGACAAAAGTGAATTTCTCAATAGACAAGATATGTCCATAGGATGTATCTTCTTGTCTATTTCTCCTGAAATTCTCCACCAAGTATATGATGAATCACGAGACTCGAATCCAAATGAACTATGGACCAGATTAGAGGTTATATTCAAGAATAAATAATATTTTGAAGATTCATGCAGGAGATTGAAAATATAGAACCAGAAGAGAAACCATCAGAAGATCAAGCCTCTTATTATGAAGAGTCTTCTACACAAGTATATGCACAAATTTGTGTTCCATTATTTGCAGATGATGTCTACTCCATTTCATATATTATTTTTTCTGAATTTCATACAAAATATATCATGCATGCATCTCATTAGTCACATGCAGATAATTTTCCATGTTCCATGCATGCATCTCAGTAGTCACATGAAGATACTTTTCCATGTGCCATGCATGCATCTCAGAAACCAATAAGGGGGTCGCACACATCCTATTCAATTATGATATTTTCTGAGAAGAATATGAAGAAACAAATTGGATATTTGAATTTCTCTTGAAAAAATACTCAATTAAAAAAAATGAATCGTCCAAAAAAGAGTCTGGGAAGTGAAGTTATGAGCATTTTAAAATCAGTAAAATTTCAGTGTTTTTTCAGAAACGACCACACAATTTTCAAAGTTTCGTCCAAAATTCATTTGGATATTCTTCATTACAAAAATAGAACGTGGATATTTGTGGACATCTCACTGATGCATATACATCATCAAATCCATGCACTCATTTACATCTTCAACAAAATATTCAATGAGCACAAACTTGCACAATTGTGAGGTCTTCGTGGAGTGAAGGAAACAATTGCTTAGCAACTGATTTTTGTTCCTTCTCATTTTTATTTTTTTCTTATGCATTGTACCTTGAGGGGTTTTTTTTCCCATGAGGTTTTCCATCTTTCCTCATTTTTTTAGTGTCTCATTTTTATATTCATTGTACAATGGGTACCTAACATGGCCTTGGTTTCCGGGACCCATTCATCACGTACACCCTAGTAGTGTTCAGGGGGGTGTTGGAGATATTACACACTCACCTATAATTATTTCCTAAGTTTTACAATCCAATGTTGAGAACTCTTCCTTAGATGAGAATATTGTCTCTAGAGAATATTAACCTACAAAATAGGACATTCCTCTTCATTTTAGAGTCAATTACACTCAATTACACTTAGTTATACTAGTGGCAGTTGTGACTAAGTTAATTGATGATTGCAGGGATCAGTTAACTAGGAATAGGTGGAAGTTCACTCCAATTTCTATCAGTGCGTGTCTATATCTCTCTAGATCACTACTATGGCACATTAGTTACTCATGTAACCTATATATATTGTAAATGATTCACTCTTTGAGTGTGGAATATAGTTAATAGAATTCTTCCATTCCTTCTCTCTCGTTTTTATCTTGTTTTTGCAAGCTGCGTGTTCTAGATTTTTTCTAGCTAGATATTTTTGTGCAGGTTCAACACATTTTACAAGATCAACAATATTGGATGAACATGGATAGTTAGAGATCAGCAAATGACAAATTTTGTCTTGGATACAACAAGGAAGAAACACACTTTGAAGCTGGCACTTCTAAGAAGCATGATGTAGGTCCTCCATTTTCAAAAAGTGGAAGTCAAACTGCAAGTCAAGAACTTACACAAAGAAAGAAAATATTCAAAATATCAAAGCAAGGAAGACACCAAGAAGCGGATTCTACACCTCAAAGAAAATTCAGAAGAGAAACACCTTCAAGGTGGACACAAAAGCAAAGGTATAACTATTTCCTAAGTTTTACAATCCAATGTTGATAACTCTTCCTTAGATGAGAATATTGTCTCTAGAGAATATTAACCTACAAAATAGGACATTCCTCTTCATTTTAGAGTCAATTACACTCAATTAAACTTAGTTATACTAGTGGAAGTTCTGACTAAGTTAATTGATGATTGCAGGGATCAGTTAACTAGGAATAGGTGGAAGTTCACTCCAATGTCTATCAGTGCGTGTCTATATCTCTCTAGATCACTACTATGGCACATTAGTTACTCATGTAACCTATATATATTGTAAATGATTCACTCTTTGAGTGTGGAATATAGTTAATAGAATTCTTCCATTCCTTCTCTCTCGTTTTTATCTTGTTTTTGCAAGTTGCGTGTTCTAGATTTTTTCTAGCTAGATATTTTTGTGCAGGTTCAACACATTTTACAAGATCAACAATCTTGGGTGAACATGGATAGTTAAAGATCAGCAAATGACAAATTTAGTCTTGGATACAACAAGGAAGAAACACACTCTGAAGCTGGCACTTCTAAGAAGCATGATGTAGGTCCTCCATTTTCAAAAAGTGGAAGTCAAACTGCAAGTCAAGCACTTACACAAAGAAAGAAAATATTCAAAATATCAGAGCAAGGAAGACACCAAGAAGCGGATCCTACACCTCAAAGAAAATTCAGAAGAGAAACACCTTCAAGGTGGACACAAAAGCAAAGGTATGAAAATGTTTTTCATGGTCACTGATATTCATGTAATGAATATGGTCACAAAGCTTTGGATTCCAAACATTATGAAAGGAAATATGTTGGAAGGTTTCATAACACCCTAAGATGTTGGAGATGTAATCAAGTGGGACACATTGCTGCTCATTGTCACACCATGATATGTTACAACTATAGTGGGTTTGGTCACAAAGCTCGGGATTGCTGTAATTCAAGGAGACTAACATTGAGGAGTGCTTCATATAATATGCAAAGAAGAGAACATGAAACTAGGAAGGAAGACAATGTTGAAAATATGGAAGGTTAGAGCTCAAGTTATCAGAAGTTGGGACACTTTCATAAATGGATGAAGAAGACTGAACAACCAAAATAGAATGGAAACCATGAGGCAAGCTCAAGATTGAATTTTTCTAAGGCATACACGAGCTCTTGTAGGAACAATCACGTATATGCACGGTATTCCTAAAGAAAATTCACGTACATACACGAGTTGTATGTGCTGAAATCGCGTACATGTGGTAAAATCCTCAAAAAGAGGGGTGTACATATGAGTTGCAACATGGTTTAATGATCTAACTCTATTTTTGCAATATATAAGATGTTATTCTTCAAGATTCGTGTATTTATGTTTGGATGATGAATATATGGCAATAATATGTGGTTCCATATGCTTGATTAATGATTGGTACATACTTGGTACATTGGTTGAGGCACTTGCTTTCATACACATTGTATGGAATTATATAGTTGAGACACTTGTTATGATGATTGGTTGATATATTTATGGTTGAGATATACGGTTTTGGCACTTGGTTCATGGTAGAGTCATATCATGAGTGATATGACACTTGTTTGAGGCAAATGGTTGGTACACAACTAGCACATGTTCTTGGCATATGGTTGATAGATGACATTGATAATATATTATGGTATATTGTATGGTATTGATGTACGTGGTTTATGTACATGGGTGTTGTGCATGGTTGGTAGACAGTATGGAACAGGACATACATGGTTGATGTTTGTTCATGATTCTCTATTCATTGTTGACGTACATTTTTCTTCATGATGTATGGTATGGCACGACTTTGATGCATGGACAGGTCCAAGGATCCTTATAGGAAGAGAAGATCATTCTTGAAAATTCGATCTATGTTCCAGTTGATAAATAACATTTTCAACAGAAGAAAATTTCAGTGGTAGCATATTGTTCATATTTTAGAGAAGATAGGGGGAGACATACCCAGAGGGGGATTTATTCTTCTTCCGATGAATGGTTGCAACAAAATGATTCTAGAAGGAGAGATGTTTGGTAGACATGCCATCAACATTGCATCAAAGTGATATCCCTTGTCCAAAGGGGGAGAGATTATTTAGATCAATATCAAAGGAATCTAGACAAGGGGAGTAGCCCCAAGGAGAGTACAAGAAGGGGGAGCATCCCCAAGGAGAGAACTACCCTTTTTCATTGATGGCAAAGAAGGAGAGATAGTCACATTGATGTGGTGAGATGAACATTGATAAGGAACAATTATCACATAGGGAGTATGAGAATTTCCATGTCCAAGTGTCGCCATCAATGTTGGTGTTGACATCAATGTTGGTGTTGCCATCAATTCCAAAGGGGGATATTATTGTACTATGTTTTCATTGATTTCAAATGATTGATGTCAAAGGGTTGATGCCAAGTATTGTCATAGTGATGTGTTTGTATCATTGCTATATTGATTATTGGTTATATGGTCATTGATGTAGATGTTGTCAAAGGGTTGATGTCAAGTGGTGTCATAATGATGTGTTGATATTAAAGGGATTTGTATCATTGATGTCAAGTCATGGTTGATAAGAAGAGCCAAATGGATAAAATCCAAAGTGGTCCCCTTATGGTGAAAGACCTCACAGGAAGACTCTTTGTGAATTCCAAATGCTTAGGTGGTTGAGTATCCCAATAGTGAAGATCAGTGAAATGGTGAATTAGTGGTTGAACCCAAGTTTGATTGAGGAATAATGTAATGAATATCAGTGAATTTATAGGAGAAACTATTCCAGATGGACAATAAATGTCATGTTGTTTCTAGTGATATATGGAATGTCACATAACTCCTCACGGCTAGAGAGTTATGGATATGTGAAGTTGAAGAACTCTCATGAGTTATAAAGAATCCCCTAGAAGGTCAAAGAAGTCAATAAGGTCAAATAAGTCAAATAATTCTAGAAGCTCCTATAAGAAGTTGACCAGTCAAAGTGGTTAGTCATGGGTTAAGTGGTTGCAACAAGAAAACAATTAAAAATAATTTGGTTGCAACTAGAAGCGGAGAGTTTACTATTTGTGGATAAAGTGGTTGTAAGTGGACAAAGTGGTTAGAAGTGGGTTAGCCCCAAAAGAACGATGTTGGGTAAGTTGGTTAGAAGTGGGTTAGCCCTAAAAGAATGATGTTGGGTAAGTTGGTTAGAAGATAACCCCTAAAGGAAGATACTTGGAGAAGTATAAATAAGAGGGAAAGGGTCTCGTATGAGTATGATATTTGAGCATATTGAATATCCATTTGTGAAAGGTTATTTGGACAGGTATTATTGATAGAGAAAGTTCACAGTAGAAAAAGTGCGGAAGAAAAATAGCAGTAGAAAAAGTGTGGTACAAAAATCACGGTAGAAAAAGTGTGACAGAAAAATCACAGCACAAAAAGTGCAGCAGAAAAATCATGGTAGAAAAATTGTGGTAGAAAAAGTGCAGCAAAAAAATTGCGGTAGAAAAATCACGGCAGAAGAATTGCGACAACAAAGCTATGGCAGCAAAACCATGGCAGCATAATCACGGCAGCAAAACCATGATAGCAGATTTGGCATTTGTAGAATGTTGGTAGTTTGGTAACCAGATCAGATTTTCATTGTTCCAATTATTGCATGGTATGGTATATGTCTTGATGATTGCTACAGGATTAAAGGTATGGTTTTGGCACATGGTCTTGTGTAAGGGTTTATGGTATTTGGTTTATGGAGAGTATGGTGTATTTCTAGAGGTATCTTGTTGGTTAACTTGGTGATATTGTGCATATGGTTGAGATTTGACTTGATGATTGATCTTTGTGAGTAGATTATATTTGGATGATGAGATTGATGAGATAGGTTGAGGTGACACGTTGTGTTTTTCATAGTTAATGCACTTTTCTTGGTATAGATTGTTGGTACAGTTTGACATATTGTTTTCTTTCTACAAACTAGGTATTTTACTTGAGGATTGGATTCCTCTTCTCAGTTGGTGCTGAGATCTTCAGGATGGGTCTTGCATTGAGAGTTGGTTCTCTCTTTGAGTTGTCTCTCATTTCAGTTGGTGCTGAGATCTTCAGGATGGGTCTTTCATTGAGATTTGGTGCTCTCTTTGAGTTGTCTCTCATTTCAGTTGGTGCTAAAAAACCCCAAGGATTGTATTCTGTAATATAAAATAAACATATACATATATCTGGTGTTCTTTGTGTCGCTCTTTATTGTGATGGTGCATAGTTCTTTATTGTTAATATATGTCATTGAGATATGTTTACATGAAAGAAACTAAGTGTGAATATAAGTAATGAGTAATGATGTTGTGAATGGTGATGGATAACTAAAGTTTTGTAAGAATTTGTAAAACGATCCTCATACTGATTCACCCCCCTCCCCTCTTAGTGTGGTCGACGTGTCCAACAAATTGGTGTGCAAATTTGACACAAAAATGTTGAACGATGTTCTCAAGTTCATCGGGACCAACTTGATGAGTTTTCAATCCTTGTTATGATTGTTCTTTATGTCAGTGTTTCATGGAAACCTGCACAGGAGATCTAACTAAAGCAAGTACAAACAAATCTTATCAAGAAAAGAAGAGAGATTCAATATGGAAGAATGAATAAATATATTCACACTACTCCAATGAGCTAATGATTGATACATAGATCATGATCAATATATACAATGAATGAGTGGAATACACTCATATATAGGGAAAAAAATTCCATAATTAAGAAAAGTAATCAAGAAGATAGATTTCCTTAGGAATGCATGCATGCATAATAGCGATGGTAAAAATACAAAGTCTAAAATAGAACTAGTCTGTTAACTCCCACTGAAATAGTGTGTCAAAAATAGAAATTTCTCCAACACCCCCCCTGAACATCACTATGGAGTAAAAAATGAGTCCCGGCTACTAGGCCATTTTAGGTACTCATGTACAATGCAACTAATGA
>JZKD02S1886103.1:897403-912325 GCA_000966675.3 Picea glauca | reverse complement strand
AATGTCTCCTTGGTATATATAGGAGACTAGGAGGTATAATTACAACTAATGGCCTAAAGCTGAAATAAATAAAATAAAATTACTAATATAATATGCCCCAATTAAGGGGTAATGAGCCAATATTAGGGCTTAACACTCATCCTTACAGTTCTCCCATATCATCTTCTCAATCGCTGATGTAGGTTATGTTTCTATCGCCATCGTCAAATTATACAGTCCTTTCCTTTTGAGTTGGAATTTTGCCTTGGGATTCCAATCAAAATAATTGTATGGTGTGAGGATTACCACAAATTTTGATTGTATAATAGTTGTCCTATACATCTCTCCCACTGTTTCTAAGAACCCCTAAAAATTTACTCTCAATCTGCAAGTGAAAAATTAAGAAATCACGAAAAAAAGGGCACTTTAAGTGAAAATTCGTATGAGTTTCAGGAGATGATCTTACGGCTTAATTTCTGAGAAAAAGGTGACGAATCTCGCCAAATGGTTGAAAACCCAAATCCAAAATGGGTTGATTTATTTTTCATGCAAGCTGTTTCCTCAAAAAAATAATATTTTGGGAGAAATCATTGTTGAAAGGTACGGCCACAGATTCGTATCAATTTCAGGAGGGTATCTTGTGGCTTAATTTCTGAGAAAATAGTGAAGAATCTCATCAAAAGGTTGAAACCCACTTCCAAAATGGGTCAAGTTACTTTCCAATCAAGTTTTTTCCTCAAAAATGTAATATTTTGGGAGGAATAACTATTGAAAGGTACGACCACGAATTTAGCTCACTGAAACTCTATTTTTCCTTATTCATTTTCTTGTCTGGCTTGCTCCAAGAAGCATAGCTCTGATACCATGTCAGTGTTTCATGGAAAACTGCATAGGAGATATAGCTAAATCAAGTACAAACAAAGCTTATCAAGAAAATAAGAGAGATTCAATATGGAAGAATGAGAAAATATATTCACACTACTCCAATGAGTTGATGATTGATATATATATCATGATCAATATATACAATGAATGAGTTAACTACACTCATATATAGGGAAAAACATTCCATAATTAAGAAAAACAATCAAGTAGTTAGATTTCCTTAGGAATGCATGCATGCATAATAGTGATGGTAAAAATAGAAAGTCTAAAATAGAACTAGTCAGTTAACTCCCACTAAACTAGTGTGTCGAAAATAGAAATTTCTCCAACACTTTCCACATTCACCCAATTTCAAATGGTGTTCTTTGACACACGCCAAATAGTCCTCCATTCTTTCAAAATAATGAGGATCGAGAGAGATCAACTCTTTATCCAATTGCATGATGTGTCTCTCATAGACTTGGTCAAACATGGTTTTCAACTTCTTCCATAATTGATGAGGAAAATCGATTCCACTATGTTGAAAATGAATCTCCCATGAGATGTGGGTCGTGATGAATCCTACGTCATCATCCCTCTTTCCATCAACAATGAACTTATCCAAGTCATTTGTTGGATCCGGAATCACCACCTTTGTATAATACCACAATCCCTTACTCTTCAACAAGGTTTCCATATCCATTGCACATACTGCGTAATTTGATCCGTTTAGAAAAACTATATAAATCTGCTAAGCCATCTTCGATATCTAGACAAATTGGTTTGTTTAAATAAGTTATGATTGGAAAACCATCATCCTAGATTCAATCACACAACAAATCTGACTCAACAAGGTTTGCACATAATAGGTTGAGGTTTTAAGCCATCGACTCTAATAACATATTGGGAAATAGGGTGGAACATGACATGAAATAGAAGACACAATATTGCAAATAATCGAAGAAGAACCAATATTTAAGATAGAGGGTAGTGTCTAAAGACACTATTATAGAACTCAAGAAGAGCACACTATGATCAGAACATCATAGTATATGTTGCACATCTTTATCTACATGATCTATTGCACAATTTAAGATTCCATCACCATATCCATAATTGATAATGACCCAAGGGGTCTCCTTTTATAGTCTCAATATCTAACCAGCTTCCATAGAAACTAGAAGATATTGTCCACATGTAACCATCAGCTATTAGATTTGACTCCGCCAAATACACTCTATCGATTTGGCTCGACACGGATGCTCGACACGACTTCCTAATATTCCAACTCATAGTTGATTGTTGTGTTGGTTGATCCACAACTCAACTATCTTCGACTATTGGTAGACTATGTGACCGACATGCACATTGATTACTCGACTGACTTATGTGGTGTGTTGTTTGATCACTCGATCGACTATATCCATATGGAGGTCCACCTCTTAACCAACTGAACCTGACAGATGTGTGATGAACCATAAATGCTTTATGTTCCAACAATTAGTCTGATTCGACTTATATTTTCAGCAGGAATGACCAATATGATCCTTCATATAAATATAGGTTATTGCATTCTAGTTGTGAAACAATATTTTAGTTCCCACCAATATATCTCCTTCAAAGGGAGCGTCAAAGTTGCAATAGGGAACTCCTAAGTGTATATCATATCTTATTTCATCTTAGAACATGAAGTCCATGTGAGAATGAAAGTGCTATAAGTTTGAGTGATTTTGTAGGGATGACTTTATATAAGGGTGTCGATGGATGAAGAGTATGATTTGGGTTCACCCTTGTAAGAGTAATTTAAAATGTATTTTACCAAGAGGTGAGCCAACAAAGGATCAAGAGGATCAATTTTCGATACATTGTGATCAGTTTTTGAAACATTGTGATCACTTTTCAATACATTGTGATCACTTTTCGATACATTGTGATCAAGAGGATCAATTTTCTACCTATAAACCATGAGATCATATGAAAAACAATTGATTTCAATCATTGAAATGACTACAAAAGTTCTTTGGGGTATGCGATTATGTCAGGGACGTAATTAACATGTTGATTGTGATACTAGGAATAATCAGTTTAAAATATTTAACTATTTTTCTCAACAATTAGTGTAAAAATTCTATGACACTAGATCATTGTTACTCTAGAAAGATTTAACAAGGTTAAGCTTGCAGGTAACATGGATGAAATATGTTCAAAATGAAAGAAACCTGAATTTTCCATTGAATGAGAAAACCAATATTCATATGATTAATTTGATAAAAATAAAATGCATGGCTCAACAATAAGGTTTGAGTAAGTTTTAGTATGGTAAGTTTTTGCGGGAAATGAATTCAGGGAATAAATAAGGGTGAGCATTGATAGTGCACCTAAAGAACGCTTTCCATGAGGAGAAGATTATATTGGGGACTATAAGTATTTAAAATTTTCTTCAGAACTCACAAAAGGGGATTATAAATTGTCTAGAAATAATGCCCACCTCTAGTAAACTACAGGGATTTGGTTTCAAATAGGTTATTATGAGTGAATATAGAAGTGAGTGAGATAAATAGTGCCTCCTCCCCTATCATAGATTCATCTTTTCAAAGGAGAGGATGGAGGAATCTATCAGTTACCTGTCTTGTTCATTTCCTTAATTAGGTGAAAAATCATAGCAAACATCTTGTTCAAAGTCTAGAACATATGACAATACTCTATCCAAAATATAACAATAATAGACTAAGTGCCATTATGCATGATGAGAGAGAGACTTATTTTATAGTTGAATTTATTGTAAATTCTTAACAATATAAAGAAAAAACTAATTGGAATAAATCAAACTAGCATAATATATCCTACTCCTAGCCTACGCTGGTTGAGAAAAATATTAGATAAACATGTAATTCTAGCACAACCATCTAAGTATCCTCAAACCTATAATTATATGTTCATTTACCATTAGAAGTAGAAAGTGAAGTGTTATGAGATAGCATATTAAAAACATTGCATCATTGAGAGTTTTTCCAATGATATTATGATCATTTTGTATGGGAACATAAGGTGAGAAGGAATCCTTTAAATAAATTCCAACTTCATCAATATGTGTGCAAAAGCAATCATAGGACTGGCGTGAGAGAGAAAAACACAACGACTGAGAATTGTGCCTAAATTTTCCCCACAAAGTGATAAATGGCACAACGTGACATGCGATATTGATTTTTTTTCTAAGAAACACACCAAAACAATAGGACCTTGAAATCTCCATAGGTCTGAGTTGAAGGACCCACTCATATTGATGTGATAAATTATGCAAATAACTCAAGTTACTCAGAAAATAAGTATTCCATAGTCCTCCGGGATTCTCTTATAGAATGATAGAAAATCTATCATAAAGATCACTAGGGTAATTTTTAGCATTAGAAAAGTTATCACTTTCAGAAGGGAATTTAGTGTGGACCTTAAATATCTCCAAAGAACATGAATTTATATATTGTGGGGAAAGGTTCATAATTTTTATTTCATTTCACACGAAAGGTAGATAGGGTAAAAGGTTATCCCTTTTAAGGGAAGAAAATATGTTTTCCGTTCCATCCAGATATATTTCCCATGTTGACCTACAAGAGTTTGGCCCTGCAAGGATTAAAATAATAGAGTCACATACCACTCCAAGAGGATACACATCACCATAAGAGTTAGTATGGGTTACTAGGTAATTCCGGAAGGTATAAGGGTTGAGAATTTTTCTAGAGGAAGATTTATCTTGGAACATAAGATCTTTGGATGGAAGGATGTAAATGAATGGTTCGACTCTTGAGACATCAACATTTGGATAGAAAAAAACTTGATAGCCAGGATCTGACCCGTGGGCAATTTCTTCTTGCACGGGGTAAGGCAAAGGTTACACTTCAAAAGGTGCAATGTACATAATGTTGATTTCTTCATTCTAGGCTACCTAGTTGGAGATGTTGTTTTTCTTCTCAAGAGGGTGTAAGGAATCTTTGAGGACATACTCATAATAATGATATGGAGGTGGTTTGCAACAAAAGCTAATTTGTGAGAAGTGAGTGTGTAACTCAAAAATCCTAGAGATACCTTCCTGTTCAATGTTAATTAGGGTAACTATAGTTAGAGCATCACAAGGGTTATATGTGAGAGAAAATAACTTCACCGTAGCTTTCCCTAAAAAATATGTCATGCTATGGAGCTTCAAATATGTTTCCTTAATAGTCTAAAAATCATCCATTTCTTGTTCTCTCATGATTTCTATAAGTAAAACGCTATCCTCTACATGTCAATGATCTTTGTTAATAGGAAAATTAACTGACTTATCATTAGGTTTTAGACAACAAGGGGAATAAAGGATGATCCTAGGTAGGCAGGGATTAAAAAAACAACATGATGTCATGAGATATGATGGGAATTTATTCAATGAAATATTGGGGAAATGGTTATGTATAACCATTGGGAGTATCATAGTTAGACTCAATTTGCTTTGTTATTGAAGGTGGTAGAGAATCTACAGAACCATAACAGTTTCCCTCAGGTTATATCATAAATTTCCCTACCCCTTCCTATAATGTTAAAGATGAGTCAGAATAATGAGAACTTAACATAACCATTGGTGTGACCCGAAGTGTCTCCTTATCTGATGTACTTACTTATCTGCTGTCATTTCTAGGGAATTGAAACATGACTGATATTCAATGTGAGTTTCTTATTCAATATTGGGGATAAACAGAGGGATGGAGAGGTGAGCGGATGCATAAAATGCCTCCAAAAAAGTATTCTCTTTGAAATCATAGTTCCCCAATATGAGGAAAGGTATGACTATATGTTTTTCATCCAGATCAAAGGTATCTTTATCAATATGCATACTAGTATGAGGATGTGGTAATTTAGTTATTTCCTGCACTATTGTATCTTTCTCATAATAATGGACAATTAAATGTGGGAGAAAATCACCCACATGAGGCATATCTTCTAGATGAAACCTGTATATGAGAAGTTTAAATCTTAAGGATAAATAATTCATGGATTCATATTGTTTTTTCCTTATATTGAGTATCTCATCACACAACTCTTCATAATTATAATTCACAAAGTCATCCAAGAAATCATGCATAAACTGTTCCCATGTATGGATGAAGCGACTGACAAAGTATCACACTAGCCATTTAATTGACCTTCAAAGGGAAGGGTGAAAAATTTGTAGATGGCACCCTCCTAATGGATATTATGAGACTGATAGTTGAAATAGAACTGAATAATATGTTATGAGGAATACATTTTTCCCTCGCCATCGAATTTAATTCGTGACAAGATATATATCATATTTCTAAGAGTGTTAGGAGGTATAGGAACAAAAAGGAATCTCCATAAAGGGATTTGGGAAATAGGCATGGATACTAATTAATAAAAAAATGACACAACAAACTCCAAGGACTCATCTTGTCTTCTGGCCTTCCTTCTAGAACCATTTTGTTGATCTAGGGGGAAATATTGATGTTGACATGAAGGGGTATATTTGGATGCCAGGTCCCAATTAGATCCACTCTCATTTTAATAGAAACCTCCATCGGTATATGGTCCTAATTGACACTAACTAAATGAATTGCTCCCTGAAGATATATTTTTCCATATGAGCTAGGATAAATCCTAAATGGAAGACTATTATAATATGGTAATGAAATTCTATATTAAAGAGTAGCTACAATACTATCCTAACAATAGAAGTGTCAATTAGAAGTGTACAATTTAATGTGAAAAACATAAATAGTTCTAATTTTATAGAATAAAATCATATACTATACGTGTTTGCATGTAGATGACCATAAAAATGTTCATGTAATTGAATTTAGAGTACATTTATAATTATTCTCTACAAATTACAATTGGAAAGAATGAAAAATCAAAACAATTGCAGAAAACGACCACCAACATTGCACCATTGAATAAATGAATAATGAAATTTATTTATGTTGGATAACTGAGAGGGGCGGTGAAACAATAATCAGAAATTTATACCACTTATTAATCCTTTTAACCACAATGTATATTCCTTTAACTTATTCAACAATATTGATCAGTTCATCATTAATATGTTGTTCAATCATATAAAATTAACATCCATCAGTGCATAATAAACAATAATAGACAAATCCACACAATGCACAATACACCAATATTTTACGTGGAAACCCAATGCTGTAGAAAACCACATAATTCTTTTCTTATATTTATTTAAGAATTAAATTCAAGGAAGAACCAACTTCCAATTATCCATCTCCAACTAGAAGGAGGCTCCAACCCCTAGTTTCTCAGGCTACAACCTAAGGGAAGCTCGAACTCCCCATTTCTCTAGCTATAACAATAAGGAGAATACAACCCCCTATGTTATACGACTACAACCGGAAGGTGGCTACAACCACCTTCCCTTTCCCCATCCTACCACCCCGACGTTAAATACCAAATTGATGATGAAACCACTCCCACACTGTCATTGTGAGTTATACCGTTGTAAACCTGTATCAATATGTGTCAACAACCTGTAACCAAACTGTACCAATACCCTAAGATCAAATTGTACCTGTAACCTTCTTGTATCAACATAAACTAATAGGCATGTGACCTCTATGTATTGCGGCTCACGTATGTATGCACCCTAGGTATATTGCAGCTTGTGTATGTACATGACCTTTCTATACTGCAACCCATGTACAAATTATGACAACTAGGGTTTCCACCTTTATGAACTTTGACTCTTTGCTTCCTCTGTCACATGAACCTGCAACATATCCCAACATGTACCAATCATCCTATACCAATCGACCTATAATATCAACCATATAATCAATCACTCACACAACCTGTACCATTACAAGTGCATCAAATATGCACATCACAATACCTCATAACCATCACCAAGACCAAGATGTTATTTTACTAATATATCAAGATATCTATGCCACACCATTCATATACCATGTGTCAACAATACTATAATAAATTTCCTCTAAACATTTACAAAGAATATCCCTCAATAGATCATATCTAATAACATAGATCTCATACTCAATATCACAATAATATCATTCAAACCATGTGCATCTATGTCTCTCTAGTCATGTGCCATACATGTGCATACAATCATAATCATGTGTAATAAACCCTCACATGGAATAAATATCAAACCCTCAATGATATGCAACCTCAAACTAACCAACTACTTCACCAACACATCACAATAAAAAATCCTCAAGAATGTACATCAAACATGCACATTAATACATGTACATTATATTATACCATGTTCCAACCATGAAATGTATCTCATATATCATATCAAGCATCAAACTTGTACTATACCATGTAGCATAATATATGTTGAAAAAGTAATACCAAAAGTGTATCTCAACCAAGTATCATCGCCACTAAGAGATGTCTCATATGCATGTACTCTCAATAATGTATCAATATCAATGATAGACTACTAACACAACAACCATAAAAATTGTACCAATGTACCAACACTGTATCTCACCTAACATGTACCATATACCATGAAATGCCTCTATTCATGTGCCTCAACCATACTCCTCAATATCACAAAGATGTATTATCATAACACAATATGACAAGCCTCAAGTATCTGCCAATGCCACAAAGATTTTCCTCTTATAACAAGGAACCATAACAACCATATACTAAGTACCAAGAGTGTGTCTCAAGCCTGTAATAGTCTTACCTCAACCATGTACCATCAAGGGCCTCCAAGACATGCCTTAATCATGTGCCATATCATCCAAGATTCAAGCCTAGAAAGAATACATAAATGACATACCTTTACTCGTGAGAACCTGTATAATGCTCACTTGGGAACTTGCTTCAGAATTTAGGAACCTGGTACTAACATTCACTTATATTTTTCATGAGTTTTTCAAATGTACGCTACCTCTTCATGTACAACCCATGTATGTACACTACCTCTTCTATGGTCCTCCCACATATGTACACTACCTCTTCTACTTTCATCCCACATACGCCTCAGAACCTAGGGTTTTTTAAGTTCTGCAACTCTGAAATTTTTTCTATCAACTCTCTTTTACTACCTCAAACTTCTGTAACTTGATGTATCAATGTGTACATGAAATAGACCTTTCACAAAATAGATATTCAATGATATTCAAAGAGGCAGGGTTAGGTGCTAATGGGAGTTCCTTTCTCTCTTATTTATACTCTCCAAGTAGCTTCCTCAAGGGGTTACCTTCTAACTAACTTTACCCAAATTCCTTCTTCTAGGGATAACCCACTTCTAACCACTTGTCCACTTACAACCACTTTATCCACAAATAGTAATCTCTCCACTTCTATTTGGAATCAATTTATTATTTAAATAATTTCTCTTTGCAACCACTTTGACTACTTTATTATTTAAATAATTTCTCTTTACTCACAACTTCTTATTGCAACTAACTTTTCTATAATCAGCCAATTCATAACTTATTTTCCCTTAACTAACTTCTTGTTGTAACCACTTTATTATTTAATTTATTTCTTGGTCAACCACTTTCACTCTTCAATCTTCTCATCATAACTACTTTATGATAATTACCAAACTCACAACTTCTTGTTGCAACTAATTTATTTTTAATTATTTTCTTAATGCAACGACTATACCCATGATTAACTCTTAGTTACCATCAATTTGACTAGTACACTTCTTCTAGGAGCTTCTAGAATAATTGACTTCTTTGACCTTCTAGGGGATTCTAGATAACTCGTGAGGGTTCTCCAACTTCTTATGGCCATAACTCTCTAACTTTTAGGAGTTATGTGACTTTCCACATATAACTAGAAATAACATGACATGCACTATCAATCTAGAATAGACTTACCTGCATATTCCCTAATATTCCTGCATTTATACCTCAAACTAACATGGGTCCCTTACCCAAAAATTTGTGCTACCTTACCTCAAAACCAAACTTCTCCAAGGGTTGAAGTAAATGTATAAGATTTGACATCAATCTACAATATCACTCTCCAAGGGTTGACATCAATGGCAACCAACAATACAAACCAAATGTCCATCAACCTAAGCCAATTGACTGACAATCTCCCCTTTTGTCATTGATGGAAGCACCAACATTGATAGAAAAAATTAGTCATGATAACATTCATGCTTATACTCCTCATAAATGTCTCTATCTCTCCCCCTTTAACATCAATGGAAAAGGGTATCTCCCTTTGGGGCTGCTCCCCCTGAATGAAATCCCCTTGGGGCTTATCCCCCTGTCTAAATTCCTTTCATCTTCCTCTGTGTTTCTAAGAATATGATTACTCTCTCTCCCTTCATGTGAATAATATATTACCCTTTGAAAAAGGGTATCACTCTGATGCAACACTGAATTCATATCACTCATGCTTCCCTTGTGACCATCGCTCCCCCTAGAATCATACCTATGTGCTCTCTCTCCAAGCATATAACTCTTTATCCATTCATCTAAGAAATATCTCCTCCTGGAATAATACCTCTATTTCTGATAACTTCTCTGAATGATATTTCTACCTATCTTTCTGCATCAGTCTCTTTGCCTTGATTTCTTTCCAAGATGTCGTGTAGAAAAATATAAGTCTTAATGTACTTGTTTCCTTTTGGACTTATTTTCCATTGGTTCTTCCTTGTGTAATCAAATGACATATATGAAAAACATTCAAGAATAAACATTCAAATATTCATGTGTCATCATCATCCATTATGACAATGTTCCTTTATCTCTAAACCACTCTATGAACCAATCTATGAACTAATCTTTGAATCAATCTTTGAATCTATGCTCTCATCCATTGTCATATATGTTGGGTATGTGTTATATTATTTGCGCGAGTATCCATTTCTGCATTGCTCCAGGTGCACAAGTGTTAAAATCTACATTTGGTATCAGAGCTTTGTTGGCTTCAGGGGGACGTCTTTGTGGTCAAGGGTTTGGCTCAGGACTGTGATAAGCCTTGTTACAGTGGGAGATCTGTGGTACTAATTTTTTAGGTGAAAAGAAATGGCAAGAAATTCGAAAATGGAGATTGATAAGTTTAATGGGAAAATTTTTGAGTTCTGGAAGCTCAATATGGAAGATTTGTTGGTGGAAAAGGATCAGTGGATCGCGGTAGATCCAGGTACTACACCTACAGGAACTTCAGCAGATGAATGGAAAAAGTTGGATTGGAAGGAGAAGAGAACAATCCGACTATGTCTCTTAGATTTAGTATTACTGAATGTATCAGAGGAATCTACAACTAAGGATTTATGGGATAAGTTGGGGAATTTGTATCAGTCTAAGTCCCCAGTAAATAAACTATTCTTGAGAAAGAATCTTTATAATATAAGGATGAGAGATGGAGACTCAGTGGCAGAGCATTTGAACGCTTTCAATACTATGTTAAGTCAGTCAGTATTTGTTGAGATTAAAATTTCAGATGAAGATAAGTGTATCAGTTTACTTTGTTCTTTACTACACACATGGGATATTCTAGTTGTGGCCATAGGTAGTAATACAACTACCTTGAATTTTTATGAAGTGGTATCATCCTTGTTTTCAGCGTAGATGAGACAGAATAATATGGAAGGGAAGAGCACATACGCATTATTTGCAAGAGGACGATCCCAAGAAATAAATAGATTTAAGTTCTCAAGTGGGATATCTAAGTCTAAGGGTATATCTAAATATACCAGAAAGTTTTTCAAGGTATGTTGGAGATATGGAAAATAAGGGCACTACAAGAAACCATGTAGATCCAAAGTTGAGGAAAAGAAGGGATCTAAAGAATCTCCTTCTATAGAAGAAAGACCTCCAAGGAAGAAGGAGGGGATGTGCACTTGGATTCTTCAAGAACCCATGCAGATCATGAGGCATGGTTGCCTGAATCAGGTTCATCCTTTCATATGACTCCCCACAAGGATTGGTTCTGTGAATATGAAATGTGTGATGGAGGTAATTTTTTCTTAGGTGATGATTTGACAACTAGAATCACAGTACGAGGAAAATTCAAGACGAGGTTCATAGATGGAAGGATTAGAAAATTGCCTAGTGTTCTACACATCCCAGGTTTGGCCATAAATTTGATTTCTATAGGGAAAATGGATGAGGCGGGGGTAAAAACAATATTTGAAAAGGAAACCTGCAGGATGGTTTGAGGAGCAATGGTGTTGTTGAAGCAGTTCGGTTTGGAACTCTGTATAAGCTACAAGGAAGCATTATCAGTGATGGGTGTAATAGTTCCATTGTTCCTGATATTGGAGTTGAAGAAGAAAGAAATCCTACAGTCTCTGAAGAAAAGGTTATGTTGTGGCATCAAAGACTGGGGAATATCATATAGAAGGGTCTTCGACTACTACACAGTAAAGGTATGGTTGAAGGTATGTCTAAATTCTCTATAGATTTTGATTTCTTTGAACATTGTGTATATGGGAAGCAGAATCAGGCAAGATTCCCCTCTGGTGCAATAAGGGTAGAAGAAATTTTACAACTAGTTCAAAGTGATGTTTTTGGACCTGTGTCGGTCCCATCATTGGGAAAATATGTGTATTATGTCTCATTTATAGATGAATTCTTAAGGAATACTTGGATATATTTCCTCAGGAAGAAATATGAAGTCTTTGACAAGTTTAAAGAGTTTAAGGGTCTTGTTGAGAATCAAACAGAGAAAATAATTAAGGTACTGAGGACATATAATGGCGAAGATTTCTGTGGGAATGAATTTGAAGAGTTTTGTAAGAAGTGCGGTATAGCAAGGAAGAAGACTACTCCATATACACCTTAGCATAATGTAGTTGCAGAAAGGATGAATAGGATGTTGATGGAAAAAGAAAGGTGCATGCTCAGTGGTGTCGGGTTAGGGAAAGAATTTTGGGCAAAGGCAGTGGGTAATGCATGTTACCTGGTCAATAGGTCACCCTCATAAGCATTGGATGACAAGACTCCACAAGTGGTATGTAGTGGTAAGAAAAATTCTCTCACACATTTCAATGTATCTGCCTATGATGGATATTTTCATGTTCCAAAGGAAAACAATAGTAAGCTAGATAACAAGGCTGAAAAGTGTATCTTTATTGGATATAAATATGGTCTCAAAGTTTATAAGCTTTGGAACCTAGAAAATAAGAAGGTAGTGTATAGCCAAGATGTGGTATTTAGAGAAATGAAGGATGTTGTTAAACAGGAAGTCCTACCAAGTAAGGAAGAACCAGAGAATATAGAGTTTGATTTATAGGATGATGAATCCGACTCTACCGAAGAATGAGAATAAGAAGAAGAAGATACTCATACTCTAGTATTGAGGAGATCAGTTCGAGAAAGAAGGCTAACAAAAGGGTATACTCCATCTAATTTTTGTTCAAATTTTTATTTTTCTATTACTGGTGATGATCCTAGAACTATCAAGGAGGGAGTGGATTCAGAGGATGGAATTCTATGGAAAAAGGCCATGGATGAAGAAATGGAAGCCTTGGATAACAATGAGGCTTGGGATCTAGTGGAGTTTTCGACTGGAAGAAATACCATTGGAAGAAAATGAGTATTTAAAAATAAGTTGAATGCATAAGGAAAAGTGGAGAAATACAAATCTAGGTTAGTAGCAAAGGGTTATTCCCAAGTTGAGGGAATTGATTTGGTGAGATTTTTTCTACTGTTTTCAGGTTAACTTCTATAAGATTTATATTATTTTTTGCTACTGCATTTGATTTTGAAGTAGAAGATATGGATGTGAATATAACATTCCTACATGGGGATATGGAAGAATAAATCTATTTGAAGAAACCAGAAGGTTATGCTATGAAGGGAAAGAAGTAGTTGGTATGCAAGATGAAAAATTCCATGTATGGTTTAAAACAATCACCAAGGATGTGGTATCAAAAATTTGATACTTATATGATGGGACTTGGCTTCACAAGAACCAAAGAGGATCACTCTGTGTATTTTAAATTAATTGATGCTCATTTGATTTATTTGGTCTTGTATGTGGATGACATGTTGTTGATAGGAAACAACAAGGAGATTATCCAGGATGTGAAAACTCAGTTGTCCTCTAAATTTGACATGAAGGATATCGGTGCTTCAAATTTCATTTTGGGCATGGAAATTAAAAGAGATCGAAAAAAGAGGAAAATATGGTTAAATCAAAGAAAATATGTCGAGACAATATTGCAGAGGTTTAATATGCAGGAATGTAAATCGTTCAAGGTTCCTATTCTTGTTGGTGTAAAGTTATATGCGGATCAGTGTCCCAAGACATAGGAAGAGGAAGAGGACATGTCTAATGTTCCATATACGAGTGAAGTTGGAAATTTGATGTATGAAGTGGTCTGTACTAGACTGGACATTGCACATGAAGTGGGATTTTTGAGCAGGTATATGTCAAAACCAGGGAAGGAGCATTGGACATCAGTAAAAAGGGTTTTCAGGTATTTGCGTGGAACTACTAGCTATGGATTGTGCTACCAAGGAAGATCGAGCTTGGATAGAGTGGTGGATATGCATGGATTTGTGGATGCATACTGGGCTAGAGATATGGATTGTAGGAGATATACAAGTTGGTATGTGTTTAACCTGTTTGGAGGAACGATAAGTTGGATGAGAAAAAGACAGGTTGTAGTGGCACTTTCAACTACAAAAGTTGAATACATGGCAGCCACTCATGCAAGTAAGGAAGCAATATGGTTACAAAGATTGTGTTCAGGTATTGGGTTGGTACAACAAGCTATAAGGATAGATTGTGACAATCAAAGTGCTATTTTTTCTGGTGAAGGACCTAACTTATCATTCAAAGGCAAAGCATATTGATACTCAATATCACTTTGTGAGAGACATGGTTGAAGAAAATAAAGTGTTGTTGATGAAGGTGGACACTTTGAAGAATGTTGCACACTCATTAACAAAATCTATGAGCACTGAGAAGGTCTCTTGGTGTAGAGGATCCATGGGCATTGTTGCCTTATATTGTTGACTATGTAACCCTGTAACCCTCTGTATGCAAAGAAAACAACAAGTGGCAGAATGTTGGGTATGTGTTATTTTCTTTGCACGAGTATTAGTGTCT
>JZKD02S1886103.1:877872-896313 GCA_000966675.3 Picea glauca | reverse complement strand
GTTCATTAGTTCATAACTAGTATGTTATTGCATCATATTACATTAACATCCATCAATGCATAATAAACAATAATAGAGAAATCGACACAATGCAAAATACATCGATATTTTATGTGGAAATCCAATGCTTTGTTAAAATCTACAAAGTATAATGTTGTTGGGGTATTTTTCGGCACATTGTTTTTTTCTGATGATTTTCTATTTCCAGTTATAGAATTAGGTTTGTTAACTAATATAGGTCATTGGGTTAGGGTTTTGGATGCCACTGGATCCTATATGTATATTGTATTGTAAACAATGTATCACCATGAATGAATATAGAATATGCTAGTTTTCTCGATTTGGGTTTCTAGGGGAAAAATGTCTATGTAATGTTTGTATTTTCCATTGTATCTTTTCTATTCTTTTACTGAAAATATGTTTGCAGTAAATATCGTACAAGGCTAAAATCTACAATATATCCATCCAAACCTACTAAATGTTCTTACGAATCCATCTCTATCCATAGTGTCCAAGACTCTGCTAAACAATTGTCCATAATGATGACCCATCTATCACTATACTACCCTGAAGTCTTCATTACTGCAACTGATCAATCTGTCATATTGTACTTCTTCTAAATGATTGTTGAATCTATATACTAGAACTCTGCAATATGCTCGAAGGATGGTTCTCTAAACTATCTCAACTACTGCATAGACTCCCCCTGTCTAATATTCATATTACCTGGGAGTCTCCAAGCTAGATGGCTCAGAAAAATACCTTTCCGATGTAGTCATCATCCTCATTGGTAGACTCAACATCTATCTGAACTGTGACTTATTTATTTCTATATGTGGATTCATCTTGAACTACAATCCATGAAAGTACAATTTCTCGAACCCATTCTTTATTCATCTGATCTTCTTTTCTTTCTTGTAGTACTGCACATCATGTGATCTTTGGTACCTTCTCTTTATTATGATCTTTCTCTACTGTGGATTATGAAAACATGATTCCTTAAACCTGTTCTTATTTTTCTTGCTTTCCTTGTCTTTCTCAAACTATGAAAAGTCTTCTAATTTCTAGAGTTTGTTCTCCTTTCACTTGCTTTTATCAAACAATTGTATTTCTTTTGATTTCTGGGACCTATTCTCTATTCACTTGATTTTCTTCTTATTTTTTTCTTTTCCAAATCTTGGTGTATCTAATATCTTCTTCTTTCTTCATGGATGGCACTGTTACGCTTCTACAGTTCTGGACTATATGACCATAGTTGTGGAATTTGTAGCATTCAATATTCTGTGGGACCATATAATCATTTCTTGCTTGAAAATTTCTTTCATAAGCCCTGCAATTTGCAATCTTATGTCCAAAGTTAGTACAATAAAAACAATGAACATAAAATACATTTACATACTTGGGAGTGAATGATATTCTTTGTGGCGTAGTGCTTCTGAATTCTTGAGTTGACTGAAAATGATCATGATTGAGGATTCCTTGTGGCTTTCACTCTTCCTTCTTCATAGAACCTTTAATGAATTCTTCATAACTCTTAGGTTTCTCTTAATTCTTCTTTCCTCGTAACCCGTGACATTTCTCTTGAACTTTCCTTGTTGATGATATAGATGCTTATTCAACAATTTTACTGAGCTTGACAACTTTTACTCTCAACTTCTTCTTCCATCTTCTCATAGTCCTATTCTTTCTTCTTATCGATCTTCATTACTTGTTATGTTCTTCTTGCTTCTTCAAGTTGGATCTTCAAGTTGATTATTTCTTATTAAAGTTCTCTTTCGTGTTCACTGTATTCTACTTCATGATTCGTATCCCTTTTGGTCTCTGGGTTATCTTCTATTTCAATGTGATTTTCTATTTCATCACTTTCAATTTTTAAATTCAGGCATTCAATTCAAGATTTCCTCTTTTTTTCACAATTAAAATAGAAAAACATACTTCTGTTGATTTTATACTCTTCTTCTTTGGAATCTATCTAATATGATGAGCATATTTCCTCTTGATATGTACCCACATCTTATTTCAAATTATCTGACTCTGTGATGGGTGAAGAATAGATATTATGTAACATATCCCAAAGTTCTTTAGTTGATGAAAATTTACCAACCTTTTCTCTTTATGGATCAGGTAATCCTTCCAAGATGAAATCCATTTCTATTTTGTTATTCTCCTTCAATTCCTTCTTGGATGTAGTATTTTCTTTATTTGTAGCATTGTATCCTATCACAAATGAATACCAAATATCATATCCATGTTCTTATAAAAATGTTATCATCCTTATGCTCCACATCTCATACTTTATACAATTTTGACCATTAAACAGTGGTACGCCATTCTCAGTATATTCCATGATCTCCTTCTAGTGGTTAAATTGTCTCTGGAAGGAACCTTCTGTGATACCAATTGTTGGATTTCTAAGAGGGGGGGGAATTAGTAATAAGAAATTTATACCACTTATTAATCCTTTTAACCACAATGTGTATTCCTTTAACATATTCAACAATGTTCATTAGTTCATAACTAGTATGTTATTGCATCATATTACATTAACATCCATCAATGCATAATAAACAATAATAGAGAAATCGACACAATGCAAAATACATCGATATTTTATGTCTTTAAAAATTACATTCAAGGAAGCACCAATTTCCAATTCTCCAGCTCCAACCCCCTAGTTTTTTAGGCTACAACCTAAGGGAAGATCCAACTCCCCAATTATTTGGCTACAACTAGAAGGAGGCTACAACCCCCTAGATTCTTCGGCTACAACCAGAAGGTGGCTACAACATATTGTCCTTTCCCCATCCTATTTCCCTGATGTTAAAATCCAAATAGATGTTGAAACCACTACCACATTGTCACTGTCAGATGCACCACTGTAAATCTATACCAATCTATGTCAACAACCTATAACCAACCTGTACCAATATCCTGAGATCAACCTGCACTTGTAACTATTATGAGGAAAATCACTCTATGCAATGGGGTAAAGCACAATAGACATAATGACTGCATAAATCAACTCTAGTATCAAGTATGCTATATAAACAAATATGATAACAAGACAATATAAAGAGCCTACCTCGTCTGGATGTTCAAAGAAGACCATCGTTGAGCACTCGACTCAAATCCATACACCTGCAACTTGTCCTCAAAAACCAAGATACATAAGTATATGGTGATAATACATTTAGTTAGCACATATAATAGCATAATGCATCGATATTCATAACAAATATGCTCATGGAATAAAAATTCAAATATTTACAAGGCATTAATTGGACGAGAAAATAATATTTCTATTAAAATATGATCAACATAAGTGTATGAATGACAGAATTTTGTGTTGGCATGTCCCGGTACCGAGAAACTAATTCCCTTCCAACTGGGCCTCCACCACTTCAATCATCTACCAATGGCAAGCTCATATAAGAGAGACAATGAGGTTCTCCATCAAAGAGGGAAGAGCTTGGGGGCTGAAAAATGTGTTCATACTTAAAAGGAAAAAGGGATGCACACTCAATATGAGGTGAATAATTTCTCCAGAGTAATTTTTCTCTCAAAATTGAATTCTTCTTTCTCTTCCATAGCTTGGATATGGCCCATTTATATCCTTCGAATGGAACTGAAGGGCTGAGTCAAAATGTTTCCAGTATATGAAAGGTCAAGGATCATGGATCTCATGATGTATGCAGGCTATAATGGTGCAACATTAATATACACATGTTGTATAGTTGTTAGGGTGCATATATGCGAAAAAATGTATTTTTGTAGCTCTGTGAATTGCAAAAAAAGGACTTTAATTTTGCATAGGGAAATGGAAAATTCCTTATGAGAAAGTTGCATGGGGTGAGGAAAATATTTCTATAATAGACGCCCCCTAATGTGTGAGGTAAGAGGAGTATTTGCGATGGTCGAATACATTATAATTCCCAGAAGTGGAGTAATGGAGACCTAGATCGATGAACTAGTTTCTCATAAGAATATTACAATCCATAATGACTTGGTAGACGTGGCTTCCAATTTGAATCATACTGCAGATCCATGTGGAAATATACCAAACAACTATTCATGGCCATGAATAGGCAATAAAAAAGTAGATACATTCCAATGGTTGTCATAGTCACGAACAAGGCCCAATGAAAACCAATATGAAAATCAATCTAAAGATATCTGTATATAATGGAGTACAATCTGATCTCCCATGATCACTGAATTCATATAAGTACTTGTCCAATGAATGATAAAAACATCTTAGGAAAGATGCAACTATGAACTGATGTCTTCAAGTCTTCTACACGATCCTTCAAAGGTGAAAGTCTACATCATGTGAATAAAGGAGTTGATGTCAAACACAATGAGACTTCATTTGAATACCAGTCATTAAGGTATACCGTTAACAAACATGAGAAAACCTACCAATAATGACAATAGGTATCAAGGCACTGAGTACATTATTACAAGTGTGAATAAAGTTTTTAAGGTATAACACTTTAAGAATACATCAATCAAGATACATTGATGTATTCCCAACTGTCAATGGTGAGAGAACTTGCCACTAATGACTGCAAGCCTCTAGGTACTCATAGGACTCTAGGCCTCGTTTCCAAAATAGATGAGCTGAAGTCGATGGAAGGAGACCCACTAAAACGAGACCATTAAGGAATCTCTCATCAGTAAGCATGAGGTAAAAATCATTAGCCTTATGATTTGGAGGAACTCGGACGAAGAACATGTTCACAAACCAACAACGCTATGCGTCTTTCACATGCACCATATGAGAGCAGTGCACCAAAAATACACTCTAAATAGAAACCAATAATGAAAATTGTTGACAAAGGCGAGGAAACCACCAATAAGGCTAATTAAATCCAAGACACCACTCGAATCCAAATGTGTGAATAGATTTCTTGCTGTCAAACACAAGGGAAACCCCCTAGTCAACGACCAATGAGGAGATTTCAATTGTTGGGTTCAAGGTTACCTACCCATATTTAAAGTAGGACCAAAGTGGATGGTAGGACTAAAACTTCATGTAACTCTGAGACGTGCTAAGGGTATGGCCAACATGCAAAGTCAAGAGTTCTGAGAAATGTTTGACACATGCTTATAGACATCCTTTGAACAAGAGCATGAGACATCCAGATGACTCTGGCAGCATAGACTCAATGATGAAACTTTGTGATGCAGGAGGCACCAATCAAAATCTCCATAGGGATTGGAAGAGTAACCATTAGGAGGAGTAAAATCTAAGTAATGAGATAATCTTCCTAAGGTCATGCTAAACCCAAAATTTGGATGACAAGTGGACTCAAAATTTAGCACTCTGTTCAAAGGAGACACAACTACTGCCAAGATGAGATAATATTCCTTTCCCACCCGTATTTTTTTTTTTCATAGACAAATGAATGCTATGATACAGAGGAGGAAACGAGTGTCATGAGTAAGCAACTTGTTCTAGCAGTGGAACATACCTACACGCAATGCAAGGGGGTGCATGCAAGATATGGACACTCGAGGGAATTTTTCCTCGTAGATATAAACAAGGCTCTACTTGGTTGATGATGCAAACTACTGAGATAATAAGATTATAATGTGAAAGCGAGAACCAACAATAGGCTCAATATTGCAAGCAAGGGAATGAGATGCAATTACAACTTAAATCCAAAGAATGTCCTTTCTCATAAATTTAGTCCCCTAGGCCCAAAAAAATTATAAAACAATACCCAAGAGAACTCTTCTAGCCACTAGTGACTAGAGTATTCCTTTTTCAAAATTAGTCTACTTGGTACGAAAAAGAGTTAAACTTACACCAAATAGACGTCCTTTCAAATCCAATTTACAAGTTTGAAAGAGATAAGTTCAATCAACAATCTTTTCACTTTTTGAGAGAGTTGGAAAAGAGCTTAAATTAGACTCGTGAGAGTCCCATAGGTATAGGTCAGCATGCTTATGAGTAACAATATGAGGCTTCAACGCAAAGTCATTTTGGAACTATAAAGGACTCTAGGTATTTATGGAATAATGTCTGCATGGGCACCAGATGGCACAAAGGTTCTAACTAGGGCACCCATGTTTGGTAAGCCTCTACCATTCACTAATAACACTTCTATTAGCAGTAAGGAGGATCTGTGTCACTAAAAAAAATGTTTTGTACCTAAGGCATATGAATCACAATCAGAGGATAATGAAAGTGTGCAAAATGGAGTGATGACATATCATATATGCTTGGTAAAAGAAACAACTTGCCAAATTCATGAATGGGAGAAATAATGCTAGAAACCACAAGAATCCCTGGATAAAAGCTGCAAAACAAACTCCTTCCACTACACTATTATTCCACTAGGTCAAAATATTATCAAAAACTATGTAAAGTGGGTAAAAGTTTTCTATAAATTGTAAAAATAACCAATTTTTCCATACCATTTCACATTTTCACCCAAATAGTACATTTTGGACCAAATTTCCCATGACCTTCAAGTGTCAATTGTGGGAGCTACAAGTGACAAAATTGACAACCTTTTGGATGAAGTAAGTGTTCTTTCCCTCCTCTTCATTTCTAGTGTATTAGAGTCTTAAATAAGGTCTCACTTTTTGAGTTTTTTAATGTGCAAATTAGGAATTAGAGTATACGTTGTTATAGGATAAATCCGTGAGTGCGGACACAAATCAATCTCCCTAGATCCACCTGGATCTAGAACAAAACAGGACAGAATAATACACTTTCCCTAGATCCAGCCGATTGAATGAACTAAGAGATAAGGGTTATGGACATACCTTATGAACGCTTTCCATAGATATTTGTTGTTCCAAGCTTCACTCCAATGCTCTCGTCCCGTCTAGATCACAACAGAACGAACCAATCAAAGTGAAGGCAGATTAATACATTCAATGACTAGTCTATACATATGATCAAGGAATTATGTAATAAAGAGACATCATCTTTATGGGAAAGGGACATATTGTTGTATTGAATTAATTGAAAGTGAAACTTACAACCTGAGCCTTGATGTCATAGGTCTCCTTTCGATGGCTCCTAGCTCTGACACACACACTTGCTCATGCATGAAGAAAATCAACCACTTGTGATGACCTTGTTGTTGTCTCTTGCTGCTGTAGCATCAATCCTCCATATAGTCTTGCACTAATTCTCTAATCAATATCTAGCTAGCTTGCTGCTTGTTTTCTTCACCCTCTCCATGAGAAATCTCCTCAATATATAGGAGAAGATAGTCTAGTTACTTGGATAGGGAATGATCCCAAGATATCTTGAATGCCAGTACTTGAATAACCACTCGAAAGCCAACTCACTCTTCTAGAAGATTCCCTTCTAGAAGGTTCGTGATTCTTATCTTTTTCCCCTTTAAGAACATGTTCGCACCCTAATAATGAGTACAGTGCGAGAAGTTCACACTCCAGCTTAAAGCAGCCTGCGGGAATCAGGCATTCTCGCAGGTGAATATATAAGTAGCCTGTGAACATGCTTCAAAGTGTGAATTCTGGAAGAAGACAACTGTAACTTTTCTCAGGAAAGTGTTCTTGGTAAAGAGCTTGATTTTCCATCATCATAACATCATCATGACATTATCACAATGACCAAATTTTTGGATAACATACGTGGGCTGTAGATCATTGGCTCATGTATATGTATCCCTATACATGACTTTTATAAAAAAATATAGCGTATATGCAACCCTATGCGTGAATGTGTAAACTGCAACTTGCATACAAGTTCGTAACTTGTTTTTTTTAAAGGAATTTGACTCAAAAATTGGATTTTTTCTTGCAGGATGATACTGGAATGGAGAGAAAGAGAGAATGAGGAAGTTGATGGTGCAACGGAAAGAGATCCAGGGTCCCAATATCATTAAAAATATGTGGTATTTAGAATTTTTGGGCTCTCAAAGGGATGAGGGCTCAAGTGAGGCTGCTCCAAATGATGGTGAAATTTTGGGATCTGGATATAAAGGCCTTCAAACTCGATGGGAAACCATTGAGAATTGAAGTTGAGGATATATACTTTTTGATAGGGTTTTTGCATTGGGGTGAGGTGGTGAATCTCAAATCCAGGGGAGCTGGGAGTGGCATCAACATAGAGGACTACATCGCCACTCACTATGTGCAGGCACAAAAAAGGTAGGGAGCCAACTCCCTATTTGGGTGATCAACAACTTGATTTAAATATCATTGTTATCGTACTGACATAGACCATGGGGTCGACCTCATTACATCAATCATCAAGGCCACTAATTTTCTACTCCATGGAGTGTTTACGACCCACAATATGTGATTGGTGCACCTCACTACTCGCTACTATCAAGATCCAGTTGACAGACTTCAAACAGGGTAGGAAGAGGAACTTCATGTTCACATCTATCTTGTGTAATTTTTTCTTCAAACGGGCTCCAGGATTGAGCCCTAGAGTAGAGATATCTTCACATAGACCACTCAATGAGGTGATTGGGAGGTGGTAGGGTACCGACCCCCTACAACGATGAGTTCTTTTTCTGGTGGCGCCAACAGGTGATAGACCTGCAGGACTACCCTTATGTAGGTATTGAATTTAGAGGAGACCCAAACATTCCATTGCCACCAGGTTCTGCCTATGGAGATATAGGTATGAAACAATTTTCAAATATATTTCATTTTTTTGGTGTTTTTTAAAGAGAATAAAAAACGAAAATGTTTTTGGATGGTGTCAAGTATTCTAACAAAAATGCTTTGTTGTGCATACATAGGTTCGCGACGGCTAGATGGATTCCCACAACACCGAAGGAGGAACCAGGGGGATGAGACAACAAGAGGATATGTGGAGAGAGTGCTTCAAAATGTGCAGGAAAACCTTTTTCATTTGATGCACAAGATTCACATGGTACATGTAGAGGATCTGCCAGAGGCGATGCAGCAACAGGTTATGGGTTTTCCCCATGCGTGGGAGATAATATTTTGGCATCTCGCAAACGTCATAGTATGCTATCATGACACACATCTAGCGCCACAAGAATAGATGTCATGGTTATTGTATTCATCAACTGTATATGTATTTTGAGGGTGGGAGCCCCAATTTTGTAATATAACACCATATTTTTTGGAGAAATGAAATATAAAAACATTGGTATCTGGATTTACTTATATTACAATGTGTACATTAGTGAATGTGTTTTCTTTTCTCTAGTTATGTGACAAATTATAATCTAAAAAATAATTAGCATATGCATCAGATGCATAATTAAAACTTCTAGGTATGTGATTATAAGTAATACAATCAAAATGTCGTTCCAAAAATCATAGCCGTAGGAATCATCATAGTAGAGTAGGTTTGCGCACACGGTAACTGCCATTCAACTAACATACTACTAGCTGGGAGTCCATGCGAGCTTCTAAAGAATGAATACCATGTGAAATGGAATCACATAAAAGATCTATAACGATGCTATATTCATCCACATTATTTGTTGATGGTCCTAGAGAAATTCCACCTGAAGATGCGAGTTGGCCCTCGAGTGAGTAAACAACCCAAGCGGCAGAAGCCAAGTTCCGTGTATGACAACTGGAACCATTTATGAATCCTAAGTAAAATGAAGACGAAGTTGACATCTTCCAACCAAGGGAAAACTCCATAAGCAAGCCAATAACAAAAGGGAAAATATATATACACTAAGATACACTAGTATACAAAGAGTTACTCCCAAGATTGGGGCTCAAGCGAATATATTTTCAAGTAGAGCCCATTTATGGGCTCAGCCAACATATTCCCTTCATAATATTCTAATTCATAGGCTCCTTTTTCTAATACACGTTGCATGATATAAGGACCAAGCCACATGGGGTTGAACATTCCTGCCCCCAGTGTTTCGATGTCTTTATCATACAAGAGGACAAAGTCACCTTCAATGTACTGTCGAGGACAAAAAATTTTATCATACTGGACCTTGACACATCGTTTATTCACTTCGATATCTGTAGAGGCATCTCGACATTGCTCATTTAAACTCTCTAGGTGTATGAGGCGTTCTTCAAGATCGGAAGTGTCAGGGAGGAGCTTAACTGCCAATATAAGAGAAGGGATTTCACATTCAGTAGGTAGGATCGACTCCACACCATTTACTAACTGAAAAGGGTAAAAATCAGTGGAAGTCTTCATCGAGGTTTAATATTCCCAAAGTGTAGGGTAAAGCATGAGATGCCATTTAGATTTTATTTGGCTGACAATTTTGTTCAAAATGGTCTTGAGAAACTTATTCACAACCTCTACTTGTCCATTTTCCTAGGGATAGTAAGGGGAAGAATGACCATGTTTAAACCCCAGTTTTGAAGCTATTTATTTCATCATTTCATTCTGAAAGTGAGTGCCATGATCAGTGACAATATCACTCGGGATTCAAAACTGGGCTATAATTTGATTGAACATGAAATAAGAAGCATTCGTACAATTGGATTTAATTGTAGGCATGGCCTCAACCCACTTAGTAAAGTAGTCTATGGCCATGATAATATGTTGATTCCCCCTAGTCAAACTTCGGTTGCAATTCAAAAAATCCACCCCCCACTTGGTGAAGAGACTGATGGTGATGACTGAGTGAAGGGGGGTTGGATGCGAGCACATATTTCGAGTGAATACCTGGAAAGGGGGTCACTTCTTGACCACTTTGACACAATATTTAAAAATAGATGGCCAAAAATAACCAACTCGCAATATCTTCTAGGTCGTTGCAAGCCCGAATAGATGAGAACCATAAGCCCCATTGTGATAGTCATTAAGGACTAACTGAGCCTCCTCATGACTCAAGAAATGAAACAAGATATTATCTACGCCTCGGTGATACAAAGTTTCATCGATGATAAGGTATTTCTTATCTTGATACCGTATACATTGTTCATTGTCTCTCGAAAGGTGATTAGAGAACTTCAAGGTTTGATGATAGATCAAAATGTTTCCATACCAGGGGTACAAATATGAGACAAGGAAAATGTGTTCATCCACAAATGAATCGACATGAATAACATCCTCATCTAACTGAGGGAAGTATGATATTAACTAGAAAAAAACTAGCGATTTCTTGGATTTCACTGAAGCAAAATCGAGATCAAACTCTTGCAAGATGAAAATCCATCTATTATATTTTCCCCCTATGATATGCCTAGTAAGGACATACTGAAATGGGTTGACATCAACAACTACAGTATTTTTTCAAAGCAATATATAGTGCCATAATGTTTGAACTATGTGTACAGAAGCCAAAGCTAGCTTCTCAACATGAGAGTACTCGAGTTTAGGAACGACTAAGTTGCGACTAAGATAGTAAATGATGTGCTCATGGAGCTCATCATCCTCATGAACTAAAACCATACCAACTGTCCCTTCGGACACGATGATGTAAAGTAAGTAATCTCTACTATAGTTTATAGGCTTCAACCGAGGCGTCGATACTAAGTATTTCTTAAGAGCATCGAAGGATTCCTGGGCTTTCTCATCCCATATAAATAGAGTGCCCTTCTTTAAGAGATGCATGAAACCCTTAGTAATATTGGCATAGTTTACTATAAATCGACATAAGAAGTTATCTTTCTCCTATAGACCTTGAAGCTGATGAATATTGCACGAGAGAGGAAATCGAAGTATTGCCTCAACCTTTAAAGGATCCACCATGATCTCAGTATCAAAAACTAAGAATCCTAAAATATGACATGACCTAACGCAAAATATGCACTTATGAGGGTTTAAACGGATGCGATAATACCGACATCTCTTGAAAACTAGCCAAAGGTGGGTATACTGAACAAAGAGATCATCGAGGTAGGATTCAACTATATGATTGATATTGTGAAAAGTGAAGGTCATGGATCATTGAAATATTTCTTCAACATTTTTAATTCTGAAAGGCGTTTCTCGGTATGTTGATCCTCAGGTTTAATATGAATTTTGTTGTAGCCTGAAAATCCATCCATAAAAGAAACAACCTCACTTCTTGCACACTCATCAAGGATATGATCAATGAAAGGTGTCGGGAATTTTTCTTTAGGAAAAGACTTATTCAGGTCTCGAAAAATCATACAGACATGGATGGTTCCTTTCTTCTTATTCGCAGCAATGAGATTGGATACCCATTCAATCAAGGGTACTCGATAGATAAAACTTGCATTAAGTAGTTTCTCCACCTCTGCCTTAATAATAGGGGCCTTCCTAGGATTAACAACTCTAATTCGTTGTCGAATAGGTTTAGCATCCGGGTAGGTTTTAATCTCATGTTCGACAATTCGAGGTTCGATTACTGGAAACTCTTCATATGACCAAGAAAATACATCATGGAATTATTTGAAGAGCTCAGTGTAGATATGAATTTCTTCAGACGAAAAATCTGCGTTGATATACACATTTTCAAATTTACCAGGAATACGAGAGATTCTATCATTATGGTGGGAGAAATACTCACCATGTTTCCTTCGGCATAAATTCCATGTGTATCTAGTCGAACTATGGAATGACCGACTATCTCGCTCAAGGTAGATCTAAAATCATCTTGGTCGATTCTAGCAAGCTCTAGGAGGAAGTAAGAGCGATGATGCATATGATCCCATGGCCTATATGAACCATTCATGGCCTCTAAGATTTCTTCATTCGAAGGTAAATTATCATCAAGGCAATCATGTGAGCAAGACGATGAGGTGGCCCATATGGGCCGAAGAACAGGATCCTACTCGTCCGTCTATGAGGGGACAAGATTTGGTTCGACAGTAGATTCAAGAACATCCTGATACGCTATCTCTATCGCTGACAGTGGAATTTCCATTCCAATATGAAACTAATCTTCATAATACAAGGTCGGGGAAGGTAGGGTCCAAGGATCATTAAAATACTAAGTGTGGAAAGGAACATAACTCATTGACGAAGCAGACCTACTAGACATGGAATAGATATGATGAATTGGTGCCACGAAATAAAAGGTACCAATAAGGGAGGAATACATTCTGACACCAATATCCTCAGTTGTTGGATGATAATTTTCAATCACGATGATTGAAGGTCCAACTGATGCATTGGGACTATCACGAGCAAAGGATAATTGATCTATCATCATGATTTTCCCCTCGTGAGGAAAACATAAAGTACAGAAAAGGGACAACACAACTGTAGTCATGGAATAAGTCCAGTTACACCCTAGTAATTAGTTATAGTCAATTGGCGCATCAACCACCTCGACATTGACCTCCACTGTCTTCCCACCTAACTAGACCAGAAAGGTAGGAAGAATATTGTGGGGATGAAAAGAATGACCATCAAATGTGGTCAACATACTCGAGTATTGAGAGAGGTTTGGAGAGCCAATGAATTTCCAACAGGTTAGGGACATCATGCGCATTTCAGTGCCTTCAACAATAACAATACATTTGATGGTATACTTTGAGTAATTCACATGGATTTCAAAGGCCACGTGGTAAGGCAAATGGGGCTTCACATCCTTGATGACAAAATTGATAACATTAGAGCCACAGAGGTCTAGAGATCCTATCGCATATAAAAATACATTCCTTTGTGAAAGACACATCTGGAGTACCTCCAAAGCCGACATCATGCAAGGGGTTTGACCCAGATCCTCAACAATAGAGTAGTTCTAGGAATCCCTAGCATTAGGGTTGTGGGTAGAGCGTTTGAGTACTTCTTTTAGAATACGAGGTGGAGGCTCTCAATTTCTAGAGGAGGGGGAGACTCTAGACCTAGAACAACCTGTGAATAATTGTAATCGCGAGACCGAGTGGCTACATTACTATGAGACTTGACCATATTTATGCATAGACAATCACCATCATGCACCGGTGTGTTTTGACTCCCACTCACCACATTTTCGACCTTAGAGGAGATTGAGGCCATATGTTGATTATGTGGAAAAGGATTAGTCAACAAAATGGGTGGTAGAGATAAAAGCCTCACAACTTCTTTGAGTTTGGGGTAGAAGTGGGTAAGGTGATCATCAATATAAAGATTACAAGGGAATTTCACCTTCCATCTCTCTTTATTTCCCTCAACAACATTAACCTTCAATCTATCATTGTTAGCATTGTCCTTGGGTTTATTATCATTATTCCTCCCACCCTTAATCCACATCCTTTCTTTTTATTCCCTCCTGGTTGTTGGTTACCATTCGGGTTGGTCGACGACTACAGAAAATGAACATCTGTCGAATGAGTGGGAGTGGAGGACACAGACAAAGATTGTCCTTCTACATACTGGCTTAGAAACAAATCTTTAACTGGCTTGTCATCAAGTCTATATATTTAACATTTGCGAATCCTATAATTCCATCGGCATTAGGCTAGAGATTTTGTCTAGGATCATAGTTTGAACTCGATGCGTCAGGAAGAATCTCGTATAACATCCGAGACTGAGAATATATGAGATCTAACTACTGGGATTTAAAAATCGCTTCCTCTTCATATGTTACCCCGGATGTATAAACATCCTTCGAAATATAAGGAAGTAAAGACTTAAGAAACCATTCCTATATGAACTTTGGAGGAATGTAGGATTTGATCAACCTCTTCCATCTACGCCACTCTTGGATGTGATCCAACATATGCATGGATTTGTCCTGGTGGAGTGTCGATAAAAGTTCTATGTCAACATCGTAACGAACCAGAAATTGGAAGTGGTTGAGAAAAACTAAAACCATATGATTAAAATGCATGTACGTCTCCCCTGGTAGCTCTATATACCATTTCACTGCAAACCCCATGAGGGTGAGTTGAAACAATATTAAATGAATAGAATCTCCATTCAGGGAATTGGAAGAGCACAAAAGATGAAAAGTAGTGTCATGATCACCAGGATCCTCACCATTATTTCCATCAAATTTCAGAATATCCGAAGGAAGCTTGGTTGGGATGGTGGGCCATGTCAGGTCATGATACACTAGGTCGTTCATTAATATTGACAAGTATGACAAATTGAGCATGGCCAAAAAAGGGAGATAGGGTTGCAACATCTAGCCCCAAGCTCCTGGGAAAGATTGATGTTAGGAAATCACAACCCATCCAGGGTTCTGGTATGCACCATGGCCTTGTCCGAGGTTGTAAAACCCTCCTCCAAACTAATTCATAAGGATTTGGTTGGGAACCATTCTAGTAGGAATGTTATGATGAGGGTTGTAAATATTTCCCCCAGCCAAAGTATCTCTAGGTTGGGGGTTGCCAAAAGTATGAAATTGACCTCCCCCAGGTGGAAATATGGAGGATAGAGGTGTATTCGTCATGCCAAATGTGTTGGTCGGAATCGGTGTGGAGGAGGTAGGTGTAAAGGAAAGAACATAAGAAACGACTTGTTCGCCTGGTTGATTAATCCATCTAGGAGAATTAAGACTAGGATTAGACCCAGGGTGAAAGGGAGGTAGGATTATAACCATAGGAGTCCTTTGGGGAATATGATCACCGCCAAACAAGAGTGGAATATGTGGAGGAGCCATGCCCCCAAGTCCAATACTAGGATTTGGATTAGATTTTGAAATGGAGGATGAAAATTGCGATGTGAAATTCGGCATACCATAAGAGAAAGGGATAGAGGCCGAAGGGATGGACTAAGTATTGTATCCCAATGAACTAAAGAGAGACCCAAAAGGGTTCATTAATATAGGATGAGTATTAACTACATGTTGGATAAGAGTGATGATGGTAACCTCCGACACTACAACCGTAGTGGTTAAAGGCATAAAAGGAGTTCGATTAACTATGGTAGGTATGGGGGTCAAAGGACTCCCAGTATATTTCCGGCTTGACTTAGTACTCATACTTTTATGACCACAAGTATGGTAGGTGTAGGTGTGTGTACCACATTTGATAACTTTACGCCTTTTAGAAGGCAAAGATTCAATATGCGGTGGTAATTTCAACAAATGACGAGACCTGGGAGGAAGCTTCTTAGGATCCATGATGAGTTAAGACTTGATATATAAAAACAAATTCTAAAGTCAACTAACAATCAAAGAGCACACCAAAATAAACAAAAAGTCCAATATGCACACCAACATGATAAAGTGGTTGAAAGGGGCCTCCCTCCCTAAAGTAGGTATGCCTTGCTCGAGAGGGGCCTGAGACTCCCTTAAAAAAATTAGATGTATCAGAATCAGTTATAAGGGCCCTCATGGGCTTAAAAACACAGTTGGTCAGATTCTCTTGGAGAGGTAATCCTCCATAAACTCTGTCTGTTTTCAGACCCTTATCTAACTCAGGGTACCCGAAGAATAACCCCTGCAAGTAACCTATGTGGCTACCTATGTCAAGAAACTAAATCCACCACGATATAACCAATTCGTAGGAGAATAGTCATAATTCAGGTCCACCGTATGTGAAGGGTAACAAAGTCTGAAATCTCAAAAGCACCGCCTCTTACATAGGTAAATGTACTAGCGATAACCCCATATACGAATAGATCCCAAGAAATATCTTTGACACTAAGAAGGAATTGGAGGGATATCTCCTCAACCAACTTTCCGCGACCTTGTTCTTAACTTCGGTGTGAGCGAAGCCTCCTAATGTCATCAGTTATACAATGGATTTCACTACTCCCTTAGTCAGACACATATGTTGACTTTAATAGCCTTGGATAAGTTTACTCACAAAATCCTATTCCAAGGCTCTAAATCTTAAGCTAGTTAGTGCACCCTGAAAAATAAAATTGTTTCTAATAAATTTTAAATTTATCAGCATTACTTTTAGTGGATTTTTTTACTCAAAATATGTGGTCATGAAACTGATGATGTTACAACTCAGCAAGTAAAGTAAATGAATATGAATATAATGCAAATTCCTAACTTCAATTCTCAATAAATGATAATCTTTTCAAAAATGAAACTTTCAATTCAACTCTACAATTTCAAATAAGATGCAATATTTCCATACATGTATCAAGATCGATGATAAGAACCCAAAAGATCAAATTCCATAATGCAAAATGTATTATTTTTTTATTTTCAATATAAACGAAATGAAAATGAAAGGACTAAACAACAATTTGATATATAAACCCTATTGTAAAAAAAAGAGACAAACCAAGTAGCATATAAAGAACAAACACCCAAACCAAGATGCAAGGACAACCAATGAAAAAGATGATGAGAAAGAAAAAATGCCTGAAAATTCAACAAAAGGAAGGTTTCCTATCAATCTGCAGACACTTAATAGTTATGACAGAGATCCAAGAAGACTTAGAAACCATCAAAACTTACCCAACAAACACCAAACTCAGAAATCAAGAAAAACGCGATGATGTATGCGATGGTTCAGGACAAAACTGTGTATATACTCTCCCTACAGAAAGACAACTAGCGTATGTATGCGTCTGTCAAGGGAAAACCCACATATATATATTGAAACACTTCCAGGTTAAGGATAAGGCCAAGAAACGCAAACTCAAAATGAAAATAGGTTGTCAAGCAATCAGGCGACAAGAAATTCAAGCTAACCGAGAGACATCAAAGGTGAAAAACACTCCAAACCATGAAAATAATATTCTATCCCCATTATGGTCGACAATTATGCTACGAGGAAAATCACTCTATGGCATGGGGTAAACCACAACAGACAGCATGACTATAGAAATCAAGTCTATTTTCAAGTGTTCTATATAAACAAAGATTCTAACAAGACAAGATAAAGAGCCTACCTCGTCTGAATGTTCGAAGAAGACCACTGTTGAGCGCTCGACTCGAATCTATACTCCTGTAACTTGTCCTGAACAACCAAGATACACAAGCATATGGTGATAATATATTCAGTTAGCACATATAACAGCATAATCCATCAATATTGATAACACATATTCCTATGGAATAAAAATTCAAATATTTGCAAGACATTAATTGGATGAGAAAAGAGTATTTCTATTAAAATATGATCAACATAAGTGTATGAATGACAAACTTCTGTGTCGGTTGGTCTTAGAACCGAGAAACTAAGTCCCTTCTATATAGGCATCCACCATTTCAATCCTCCACCAAAGGAAAGCTCATATAAGACAGACAATGAGGTTCTCTATCAAAGAGGGAAGATCTTGGGGGCTGAACAATGTGTTCAGACTTAAAAGGAGAAAGGGATGCAGACTCAATATGAATTTGTTAGAACCCTATAAAATAGGGAATCAGTGTTCTGAATGATATTTATCTTTTCAAGCATATGTTTTCGCTCATGACACATGGCGAAGGTGGCGGAAAGCGCCCGACACTGTCCAATCATAAGACCAGTCCCTGCTCGCAAGCTTCAAAGTGAGTTTCGGTGTATTTTCTAGCAAAAAGAATAATGGATTGGTTCGAAATGGCAAAAGTTTAATGCTGGTGGGAAAAGACAAAGTTGGTTTGTTCGCCGAAATTTGGTGAATTTGGCAAAAAATTAAAAATGGCCCCTCGGCCTTTATGCACAGTTGGGCTTGTTTATAAAAATTTAAATATTTTAACA
>JZKD02S1886103.1:840526-862397 GCA_000966675.3 Picea glauca | reverse complement strand
TTGCAACGGTGGTCATAGCAAATGGACAGAACCACATCATATTATTCTAAAAAGACCTTGAGACCTCCTACAAACTCAAAATGGAGCATTCCATGATAAGTTAAATGGCAGAGTCGAATGTTTGATTAAATGGAAGAGATTAGGGTATGATCGGGGTATATGGTAGATGGAAGATTTAGATATTCTTCTGCTTCAACCAATGAGCTCATGAAATCTATGAAACAGATATATCAGAAGTCCATAAAGGTATCCACCATTTATGGTTACTTAAAAGAGAGTCCAGAGTGCTTATTTCATGATGGAAACATTGCTTCGTTTTTACTATTGCACAGGCCATGACATAACAGGGTTGTGTTTAAGATTTGTGTTGACTTTACCAAAAGGCGAATATCCTTGCTGTCCAGATTTGTTCTTTTACCAGCACTAGAATTACTATACTATCCAGAAGTGAACGCTCATCTGTACAAGTGCCTTGGTTGCCTGGATGTGGTCCAATACATGAAAGATCAGTATCATACAGGAAAATGCGAAGTTGCAGTGATTAAGGATTGTTTGATTATGGAAATGTTGTAGGTGTCATTAAACATACGATAGAAGCAACGGAGAAGAATGGTAACCCTCTCGAGAAACCCTCGCGAGCTTATCCTCTGCATAATGCTTTGTGCTATTGTATATAGATTATGTGAGTTGGTGTTTGATGTTTGGACCCAGTGTTGCTTTCCAGATCATGTCAAAAAGTGAAAGCCTGAGTACATTGCTAATGTTATATTGAAAATTTATGCAAAGCTTGGCGGGCTGGAGCATCTTCCTGGTGAGAGGCAAGTTCCGAGGGATGGCCCTGTCTTTAGTTCTGAAACTAGCAACGATTATGGGCAATGGTTTACTCCTGATGATGCACAGACGATCACCAAATCCATGGCAGTAACACACAATGCCTCTCATTAAAAAGAAAAAGAGTCTATGTCAAATATATTTTCTACTGCTGAGGTGAAAGGCGAGACAATTCCACCCAGTGATAGCTCCAATTATTAAAATTCTAGTTGAGGGCTGATAAAGCTGATAGCCTGGGTAGCCAGAAAGTTTAGAGTTACTATCCAAATTCATTTGGAATACCTTTTGACTGTATGCCTAACAAGTTAGAGTATGGAGATCCAGAATTGATGGCCACGATTGCAGCCAGTTTGAAATATTTTTTCTACCTCTGGTAGTAGAAAGTCTGATAATCTATTTGTAGCTTCATCAATGTAATTGCTGGGAGAAGAGTCACAATTGTTGCCTCCATTTGATGCTAATACGGAGGATTCCCTACCAACCTAAATCACCTCAGGGCACACAAGTGGTTTCCAAATTGAAGGCACCAATCCTACGACAGACTAAAGTTATTATACAAGTGTCATATTATCATTTGGGAGGATCCCTGCTCGTTGGCAAAATATCCCAGCTCTAGTCATTGACTGAAACATGTGGCAAACAGGGAACCTGTCTTCGACTTGGTGTCCACATGTTTAGGGAGCAGTTAAGCATAGGTGGCAGAGCATCATTGTTTAAAGGCATCGATCTTACAACTGGCAGCTTCTCTTAAAACAACCCCCAACATTTAACTAAATCTGCATATATCTATTTTAATGCCATTGGAGTGAATTTGCCAGCGAATTTTAAACCTCCTCCAACATGCTCCAGATGTTGAGAAGATGATATCACATTTAGTTTTCAGTTATTTTGCTATTCGATTTGTTTGAGGGAGTAATGGATAGGTGTTTATCTTGTAACTGTTTTCTATTTTGAGAGACCAGAGGCAGAGCCCGAATCTTTGAAGGCTGGGGGGATTTTTTGTTATATATAGTGATGTAAAAAACTTAATGGGGTTTCGACTGGGCTGTAAGGAGAGAGTCAGACCTGTGTGAGAGGTATCGATCTGTAACTTTCATTTTTGTTTGCTGGAGCTGAGGACTGTGTTTTAGCCAGAGAATTTCTCTGTAATCCTTTAATGATATCAGTGAATATTTCTCTGTAATTTTTATGACAGATCAGCAATAGACATATTTCTTTGACATGATTCTTGTGTAGTGATAGTGGTGGTGTTCTTTCTCTGTTTAATGTTTCTCCCTGTGGTCATGATACTCGTTTTCTTTTTCTTATTATCAGAAGGAAAGTTATAGGGGCATAATTTATCAATGTATACTTTGCCTCTCGGCTTTTGACGATCTTTATGTTTTCTGCAAAAGGCTAGCTTAGGGATTCTTAAGTGCTTCTTTGCCTGTCTTTTTCCTCACCTATTTTTCCTCAAATTAATGCCATCTAAACTCAATACGATCCATTATTGCTGCTACCTTGCCTTGTGAAAGAGCTCTGTCCATATCTGAGATTGAATCACCTAGTCTAAAACGCAGACCCCATTTTCCCAATGGCCCTCCTTGTTGTCCCAAACTGACCATTTAAAAACCAAAATCAAAACCCTGTACCTTATAGCTAGCCTAACATCCATTACAAACAAAGTTAAATCTAATAGAGAGATCCCTCTCTGAGTCTTGGAGGGCTAGATCCAAGACTCGAAGCGGTTTGAGGTTACCTCTGTGATTTCCTCAGCAGCCTTGGACAAATTACAGAGTGCTAACAAAAGTGAATAATTTATCGAGAGTAACTTTTCTCTCAAAGTTGATTTCTTCTCTATCTTCTACAACTTGGATATGACCCATTTATAGCCTTCAAATGGAACTGAACGGCCGAGTCAGAATGTTTCTAGTATATGGAGGGTCAAGGATCTTCGATCTCATGACGTGACATGGAAACCCAACACCATTTTTAATTTTGGACACATAACCCAATGTACATTGGCTTTAATGGTGCAACCTACATATATGCATGTTGTATATCTGTTGGGTAGCATTTATGTAGAAATATATGTTTTTGTAGATCTGGGAATTGCAAAAAAGGGACTTTATGTATGCATATGGAAATGGAAAAGGCCTTCTATGCAAATTGCATGGGGTGAGGAAAATCTTTCTATAACAGTAAACTTATTGTACCAACATAAACCAACATGTATGTGACCTGTCTGTACTGCATCTCACATATGCACGTGCCCTACGTATATTGCAACTTGTGTATGTATGTGGCCTTTCTATAATTTAGTCTATGTGCACCTTCTAACAACTAGGATTTTCACCTTTATAAACTTTGACCCTTTGTTGCTTCTATCATATCAACCTGCAACCTATCCCAACCTATACCAATCATCCTGTACTAATCAACCTGTACTATCAACCATGTACATAAATCACTCACACAACCTGTACCATTTCAAGTGCATCAACTATGCACATCACAATACCTCATAACCATCACCAAGACCAATATGTTCTTTTACTAATATATCAATATATATATATGCCACACCATCCATATACCATGTGTCCACAATACTACTAGAAAGTTCCTCTAAACATGTACCAATCATGTACCAATTATAACAAGTGCCTCTAAACATGTACCAAGAATATCTCTCAATAGATCATATCTGATAACATAGATCTCATACTCAATATCAAAAGAATATCATTCAAACCATGTGCATCTATGTCTATCTAGTCATGTTCCATACATGTGCATACAATAATAATCATTTTTAATAAACCCCCATATGGACTAGACATCAAACGCTCATTGATATGCAGCCTCAAACTAACCAACAACTTCACCAACACATCATAATAAAAAACCCTCAACCATGTACATGAACCACTCACATTAATACATGTACCTTATACCATACCATGTGCCAACCATGAAATGTATCTCATATATCATATCAAGCATCAAACTTGTACTATACCATGTACCATAAGATATGTTGAACAAGTAATACCAAAAGTGTATCTCAACCAAGTACCATCACCACTAAGAGATGTCTCCTATGCATGTACTACCATATGCCAAGTGTATATCTCAATAATTTATCAATATAAATGGTAGACTACTAACACAACAACCATACACCTTGTACCAATGTACCAACAATGTATCTCACCCAACATGTACCATATACCATGAAATTTCTCTAGTCATGTGCCTCAATAATGTTCCTCAATATCTCAAAGATGTAGTCTCATAACACAATATGACAAGCCTCAATTATATGTCAATGCCATAAAGATGTGCCTGTAAAAAGGAACCATAAAAACCATATACTAAGTACCAAGAATGTGTCTTAAGTATGTAACAATCTTACCTCAAACATGTACCATCAAGGGCCTCCAAGACATACCTTAAGCATGTGCCATACCATCCAAGATTCAATCCTCAAACAAATACATAAATGGCATACCTTTACTCATGAGAACATGTATAATGATGACCTGGGAACTTTCTTCGGACTTTAGGAGCCTGTTACTAACATCCACTAACGTTTTTCATGAGTTTTTCAAATGTACACTACCTCTTCATGTACATCTCGCATACATACGCTACCTATTCTACTATTATCCCACATATGTGCACTACCTCTTCTAGTTTCATTCCTCATATGCCTTAGAAACTTGGATTTTTTTTGTTCTACAACTCCGAAACTTTCACCGTCAACCCTCCTTACTACCTCAAACTTGCATAACTTGATGTATCAATGTGTACCTGCAATAGACCTTTCAAAAAATATATATTCAATGATATTTAAATAGGTAGGCTTAGGTTCTAATGGGAGTTCCTTTCTCTCTTATTTATACTCTCCAAGTAGCTTTCTCAAGGGGTTACCTTCTAACTAAATTTACCCAACTTCCTTCTTCTAGGGATAACCTACTTCTAACCACTTGTCCACTTACAACCACTTTATCCACAAATAGTAATCTCTCCACTTATATTTTCAATCACTTTATTATTTAAATAAATTATCTTTACTCACAAATTCTTGTTGCAACTAACTTTTCTATAATTAGTCAATTCATAACTTATTTTCCCTTAACTAACTTCTTGTTGCAACCCCTTTATTATTTAGTTTATTTCTTGGTTAACCACTTTGACTATTCAATCTTCTCATCACAACTAATTTACCATAATTACTAAACTCGCAACTTCTTGTTGCAACGAATTTATTTTTAATTATTTTCTTAATGCAACAACTATAACCATGATTAAATCCTAGTTACCATCAATTTGACTAGTACACTTCTTCTAGGAGATTCTAGAATAATTGACTTATTTGACCTTCTCAGGGCTTCTATATAACTCATGAGGGTTCCAAAACTTCATATGGCCATAAATATCTAACTGTGAGGAGTTATGTGACGTTCCACATATCATTGGAAATGGCATGCCATGCATTATCCATATAGAATAGTCTTACCTACATATTCATTGATCTTCATTCCTTTATCCCTCAAACAAACTCGACTCCCTTACACATACCTTTGTGCTACCATAATTCACTACTAGACTTCTCTAAGGATTGACATTAATCTCTAAGGGTTGACATTAATCTAAAATTTCACTCTATATGGATTGACATCAATTACAACTGAAAATCCAAGCCAACTATCCATCAACCTAAGCCAACTGTCTGATAATATCCCCCTTCGGCATTGATGGAAACACCAAGATTGATGGAAACACTTAGTCATGATAAAATCCATGCTTATACTCCTCATAAATGTTTTTATATATCCCCCTTTGACATCAATGGAAAAGGGTATCTCCCTTTGGGGATACTCCCCCTGACTGAACTCTCCTTGGGGCTTCTCCCAATGTCTAAATTCCTTTCATATTAATATGCGTTTCTAAGTCTCCTATTATTATCTCTCCCTTCATATGAATAATATAGTCCCATTTGACAAAGGGTATCACTCTGATGCAACACTGAAGTCATATCTCTCATGCTTCCCTTGTGACCATCGTCCCCTCTGGAATCATTCCTCGGTGCTCTCTCTCCAATCATATAACTCTTTATCCATGCATATGAGAAATATCTCCTCCTGGAATCATACATCTATTCTTACCTCTATATATGACGACGCCTCTAAATGATCTCTCTACCTATCTTTTTTCTTCAGTTTATCTCCCTTGACTTCTCTACAAGATGTCGTGTAGAAAAATATTAGTCTTTGTGTACCTACTGCATTTTGGAGTTATTGTCCATTGGTTCTTTCTTGTGTAATCAACTAACATATATGAAAAACATTCAAAAACAAGAATTCAAATATTCACGTGTCATTATCATCCATTATGATAGTGTTCCTTTATCTCTAAACCACTCTATGAACCAATCTATGAACCAATCTTTGAATCTATCTCTGAATCTATCTTTGAATCCATGTTGTCATCCACTATCATATATTTATCCAAACTTGCTAAGTATTATTATGAATCCAATGTTGTCCATATTGTCCTAGACTCTGCTACACAACTATCCATAATGTTAACCCATCTGTAACTTTAATATCATGAAGTCTTCACTACTGCAACTTATCAATATTTCATACTGTACTTATGCTAACTGACTTCTCTGAATCTATCTACTCAAACTCCAAAATATTCTCGAAGGATGGTTCTCTAAATTGTCTCAGCTACCGCATAGACTCCCCTTGTTTAATATTCATATTACCTGGGAGTCTCCAGGACTTTTGGCTAAAAAAAATATCTTTCCGATGTAGTCATCATCCTCATTGGTAGACTCAATATCTCTCTAAACTCTAACTTCTTTCTTTCTATATGTGGATTCATATTTCACTACAATTCCTGAAGGTACACTGTCTCGAGCCCATTCTTTATCCATCGGATTTTCTTTTCTTTCTCGTACTATTGTAAATCCTATGATATTTGGTACATTCTCTTTATTATGATCTTTCTCTATTGCGAATTCTAACAATATGGTTCTTGAAACTTTTTCTTCTTTTTCTTTCTTTCCTTGTCTTTCTCGAACTATGAAAAGTCTTGTAATTTATCGAGTTTGTTCTTCTTTCACTTTCTTTTCTCGAACAACAGTATGTCTTGTGATTTCTGGGACTTGTTCTATATCCACTTGCTTTTCTTCTTGTTCTTTTCTTTTCCAAATCTTGGTGTATCTAATATCTACTTCTTTCTTCATGGATGGCACTGTTATGCTTCTACAGTTCTGGTCTATATGACCATAGTTGTTTCATTTGTAGAATTTAGTATTTTGTGGGACCATATAACATTTCTTGCTTGAACATTTCTTTCATAAGCCCTACAAGTTGCAACCTTATGTCCAAAGTTAGTACAAAAAAAAAAATGACCATAAAATAAATTTACAGACCTAGGGGTGAATGATATTCTTTGTGGTGTAGTCCTTCTGAATTCCTACCTTAAATTATCATGATCATGACTGAGGCTTATTTGTGGCTTGCACTCTTCCTTATTCATAGAACCTTTAATGAATTCTACATAACTCTTATGTTTCTCTTCATTTTTCTTTCTCGGTAACCTGTGACATTTCTCTTAAACTTTCCTTGTTGATGATGTGGATGTTTCTTCAACATTTTTATTGAGATTGACAAATTTTATTCTCAACATGAAAGCCTATTCTTCCATATTCTCACAATCCTCTTCTTACTTCTTCATCTGGATCTTTATTACTTATTTTGTTCTTCTCACTTCTTCAATTTGGATCTTCAATGATCCAGATTATTTTCAGCACGAAATGAGAGTGGAGATATAATAAAGAAATGTAAAGAGATATCTCAGATATCCAATAATATAACATAAATGTATAAGATATCAAACCATAAACATAGAGATACAGTAATACACAATTTCTATTAATGAGCAAAATGTACAAAGCTGTAGAAATACAGAGTGAAAGACTCACTAGAATGGTGGCATTTTATCTCTGAGAAGATATGTGATGGATACTCATATTTTCAAGAATATTATTGTTACAATGAGTCTACAAAGGAATTTTTAACATAAGTAAAATCAAAAACCATAACCCCAGAATATGAAAAGACAAAACATTTGCGGTCCTTGATGGGTGTAGTTGATACGTCAACTTCCCAGTGGCATAACTTTTGCATGTGATCTCCATTTATGGCACTCGATACACCGTTGGAAAGGTATAACAAATAAGAACGACTTTTGACTGGAGTAATAATTTGTCGGATCTCCAAAACATGTCTTTTAGGGCCTTAAAACAACCCTGGAAGTTTGGAATCTAAAAAACTATCGAAAAAATACCAAGGTGGAAAACTATTTTTTGAGCCAGTGGAATAGGTGGGTGGCCACCGATATCCACCTGGATCAATCCTCCCTCCTTAGGAAGAAATGGTATCCATTCCATTGAGTTCCCGAGGGAGAGGGGGAATCATTTTCTAAATCTGAATCTTGGTGAGTTGCTTTCTTTGCTAGAGAAGTTGTGTTACTTAGTTTGTTGAAGGTTGTACCTTTTTAACCAGTCTGGTTAAATGAGAAGAATATTGGAAGAAATAATCATTGGGATTTGTTGCAATATTTTTTATCATATTCTATTGTATATAAGGTTCTTGTATTGAGGTTGCAGTGGTTGCGGTGTCCTTCTGTGCACCTTTTGAACGAATTGTGAAGAACCTAAATTTTGTAGTTTGAGATACTACCTTGCAGCATTGTTTAGGAGGGACAATAGTTGGAACTACCTCTGATATTTTGTAGATATGACCCCCCATAGTAACAATGCCACTGCAGGGTCGAGACTCATAAACAACATGGTGCTTCCACATATATGGCTGGCCCAAGATAACATCAAAGACATCCAACGGGGAAATATCACATAATACCTCATCCTTGAAGGGTTGGATGTTGTATGACAATCGACACTTCTAGTTGGAACTAAGATCTCATCCCTGGCGATGCCACCCGATGTTGTATGGGTGCGGGTGTGGTGTTATCGACAATACCAATTGTTTGACGACCTCTATTGATATGAGGTTCTTCTAGATTCCGCTATAAATAATGAAATGAAACGGGGTCCCCTTCACCCACATATGTGAATGGAATATGCGCTCCCATCTTCAAGATCTACTGGTTCTTCTATTTGAATTGTTGCGGTCACGAAAATAATAGCGGGGTCTACGTCGATGATCTATCCTCTGTCAGTATTTTTTGAATCATATTATGAATCTGGATTCGACTCTTTTTCTTTGATCTCGGCTACTAATGATTGTTTTGAGTGACATTCATCAGTGTTGTGCCATGGGATTTTGTGGAAATCACACCACTTGCCAGTGTCCTTCTCCGCCTTTTTGTTACCCTTCTTTTCTTGTGGCTTGGACGAGTTTTCGGGAAGCTGTTTGTAAGGGTCATATTTATCATACTTTGGTTTTTTCAGATTTGCAGACCTGAACTCCCATTTGTTCCGGTGCCTAAATTTATGCTCCCTTTTGACAACATATCGATAGGAATCTCCTAGTGATGAGATGTCCAGAAAATCCATTTCAGTTTGGATGAACCTATGCAGAGCCCCATGGTATTTCAGAACCAGATGTCACTCAGAGTCTTTGATACCCAAATTGGTGCAGAAGATATGGAAATTATTGGTGAAGTCTGACACTGTTTGTCCCCTCTCTTGTCATAGTGTGGTCTATCTCATGTATTGGTCATCATATTTTTCAATAGGGTAATATATTTCCTTGACCGCATCCACAAAAACATCCCAAGCGGTTCGACCCCATATATTCTAGACTCCTCTGTGGAACATTTATCCTAGTAATTTTCCCACCAAAGTTTGACATGGGGGAGATCCTTAAGGAGTTCGAAGGTGATCGTTTCCCTGTTGGAGAAAATATGAACATAGAAATAACCTTCTAGCAAATTTAACCATTTTTCTAGGGCATATGCATCTATCTGCCCTTCAAATATGAGACTATCAAAATTAACTTTTACCTTGAAAGGAAAGGTGCCTCCAAAATGGCCTCTTGATGAAGACGCACCTGTTGTTATCGACAAGCATTGAAGGATGTGGGAAAAATTCCCCATCATTTCATCCCTCTATCACATGAGAGCTTGATCAAGCAACAGATTGATAGAATCTTCTGCTCCATCATTTTTATTTTCTTCCGCCATGGAGGGTTTCTTTGGCATGCGAGAGAGATTGTCCTTAAGAGAGACAATATAGAGACCCAAATTTCTATACTCGGACCTTCTCGGGGACATGTACTGAAAAATGATCAAGAGCATCCAACTTTGATACCACTGATCCAGACTATTTTCGGCAGAAAATGACAGTGGAGATATAATAAATAAATGTACAGAGATATCTCAGATATCCAATAATATAACATAAATGTATCAGAGATGCAACCATAAACACAGAGATATAGTAATACACAATTTCTATTAATGAACAAAATGTACAAAACTGTAGAAATACAGAGTGAAAGACTCGCTAGAATGGTGGCATGTTATGGACCTAACCCCTCACGTAGGTAGAATGATATATTTCCATGTAATAAAGGTCAATATTAATAAGGCTTAGCAATAAGGAAGAATAATTCAAATTTAAGAAGACCTAATAGAAGCTTCCGCTTCTAGAAGGATCTTCCTCTAGATTGTTCTTTTGATAGACATATTTAGTATAAATAGGAGTAGATGGTATGAGAAGTTTTTTCTTGGATATTATTGTAATAGAGTTGTACTCTGCTAGAGGTTTCCCCCTCGAAGAGGCAAGTGAACATTGCTCTCAGTAATCAAAGTGCTCTTTCTGGTGTTATTCTGGTATTATTTTGGTATTATTGTGGTGTTGTTATGGTTATATCTTTTTTTATCTACCATTTCTAGCTAATTATTTTTGTTTTGCATACTATTTTATGTCTGGAATATTACATGGCATCTTATCTCTAAGAAGAGATGTGATGGATACTCACATTCACAAGAATATGATTGTTACAATGAGGTTGCAAAGGCATATTTAACATAATCAAAATCCAAAACCCTAACCCCAGAAGATAAAAATCGAAAAGGTTTGCGGGACTCGATGGGGGTAGTTGATACATCAACTTCTTGAGGGCGTAAATTTTGCATGCGATCTTTGTTTGAGGCACTCGATAAACTGTTGGAAATGTCTAACTAAGAAGAACGCTTTTTGAATAGCCCAAGATAATGCCTCTGGCAGTTTCCTTGGCCCCAAATCCCCAAAAACCGTCGTTTAGGGCCTCAAAATGGCCCCGAAAGTTTGGAACCCAAAAAATTGTCGAAAAACTACTAAGGTGGAAAATTGTTTTTTGAGCTAGTGGAATAGGTGGGTGGCCACTGATATCCAACTAGATCATTCAAGTTGATGATTTATCTTCAAGTTCTCTTTGTCGTTAATTGTATTCTTCTTCATGATTCATTTCCCTTTTAGTCTTTGAATTGTCTTCTATTTCATTGGGATTTTCTATCTCATCACTTTCAATTTTCAGATGCTGGCATTCAAATTCAAGATGTCCTCCTTTTTCACAATAAAAAAAAGAAAAACATACTTCTGTTGATTTCATACTCTTATTATTCTGAATCTGTCTGACATGATGAACATCTTTCCTCTTGATCTGTACCTACATTTTCTTTGACATTCTATGACTCTGGGATAGGTGAAGAATATATATTGTGTAACTTATCCCAAATTTCTTTAGTTTATGAACATTTACCAACCTTTTCTCTTACCGTATTAGGTAATCCTTCCCATATGAAATCTATTGCTATTTTTTTTATTCTTCTTCAATTCCTTCTTGGCTGTATTATTTGCTTTCATTGTAGCATTGTATCATGTCACAATTGAATACCAAATATCCTATCCATGTGCCTCTAAAAATTTTCTCATCCTTATGGTCCACATATCATATGTTAGACCATTCTGACCATTAAACAATGGTACTCCATTCTTCGTATATTCTTTATCTCCTTCCATTGGTTAAATTGTCTCTTGAAGGAACCTTCTCTGATACAATTTGTTGGATTAATGAGAGGGGGGATGAATCAATAATGATAAATTTATACCACTTATTAATCCTTTTAACTACAATGTATATTCCTTTAACTTATTCAAGAATGTTCATAAGTTCATCATTAATATGTTATTGCATCATATAACATTAACATCCATCAGTACATAATAAACAATAATCAACACATCCACACAATGCACAATAAATCAATATTTTACGTGGAAACCCAATGCGGGAGAGAACCATTGAGTGATTTTATTATATGTAATTAAGAATTACATTCAAGGAAGAACCAACTTCCAATTCTCCATATCCAATTGGAAGGAGGCTCCAACCCCCTAGTTGCTCAGGCTACAACCCGAGGGAAGCTCCAACTCCCCAATTATCTGGCTACAACCAAAAGAAGGCTACAACCCCCTATGTTCTCCGACTACAACCGGAAGGTGGCTACAACCACATGTGCGTTCCCCGTCTTGATGCCTTGATGTTAAATGCCAAATAGATGATGAAACCACTTACACACTATCACTGTGATATATACCACTATAAACCTGTACCAATACATGTCAACAACCTGTAACCAACCTTTACCAATAGCCTGAGATTAACCTATACTTGTAACCTGCTTGTACCAAAAAAAAACAACAGGTATGCGACCTGTCTATGCTACAACTCACATATGTACATGCCCTGTGTATACTGCAGCCTATGTATGTATGTGGATTTTCCATATGCATCCTACGTACACTTTCTGACAAAGAGGGTTTTCACCTTTCTAAACTATGACCCTTTTCTACCTCTGTCACATCAAGCTGCAACATGTCCCAACCTGTACCAATCATCATATACCAATCAGCCTGTACTATCAACCATGTACATCAATCACTCACACAATCTATACCATTACAACTGTATCAATTATGCACATCACAATACCTCATAACCATCACCAAGACCAAGATGTGATTTTACTAATATATCAAGATATCTATGCGACACCATCCATATACCATGTGTCAAAAATACTACTAGAAAGTGGCTCTAAACATGTACCAATAATATCCCTCAATAGATCATATATGATAACATAGATCTCATACTCAATATCACAATAATATCATTCAAACCATGTGCCACCTATGTCTCTCTAGTCATGTGCCATACAATCATAATCATGTGTAATAAACCCTCAAATGGAATATAAATCAAACCCTCATTGATATGCAGCCTAAAACTAACCAACAACTTCACCAACACATCACAATAAAAAAACCCTCAACCATCACTACAATAGAACATGCAATTATCACCTAAAATAGCACTGGAATTTAGTGTATTTTACTCCATGAGTTGGACACCTTCTTTGGTGCAAAAATGAGCATAATATGGACTTTTTATAATTGCGCCAGATTTAACGTCGGAATTAGTGCCAAAAAAATAATGCTAGGAATAGTGCCAGGAATAGCGCCATGATTAGCACCACAAATAGTGCAAGTTTTAGCACTAGGAATAGCACCAAGTGTTTCTTCAAATTTTTCTTCTGATATGCCTTCCAATTTTGCTTCCATTTTTACGTCTGTTTTGGCTTCCCTTTTTACGTCTAGTTTTTCTTCTGATATGTCTTCTAATTTTTCTTCTAGTTTGGTACCAGGAATAACACTAAGTTTAGTGCTAGGTGTTGCTTCCAATTTTTCTTCCATTTTGGCTTATGGTTTGGCTTCCATTTTTGCTTCTAATATGGCTTCCAATTTTGCTTCCAGTTTGGGTTCTAGTTTGGCTTCCAATTTTACATGTATTTTTTCTTCTAGTTTTTCTTCCTTTTTTTATTCCGGTTTGGGTTCCATTTTTTCTTCCAGATTTGCTTCTGTTGTGGCTTCCAATTTTGCTTCCTTTCTTGCTTCCAACAATGCATCTTTTTTTCCTTACAATTATTAATTTAATATGCTTTATTTCAATTTAATTAGTTAAATATATCATGTCTCTTAAATAACATATATGATTATATAGTAAGTCATATAAATGCATTTGAAATATTTTATAGGATAGCATTTATAAAGAATTTTTTAGGGAAATGTACATCCATACAAATTAAAAACATCATTATCCTTATTAAATCTCCATCAAAATAGAATGTACAACATCCAGTATATATAAAATAACAAGTTAATTATCATAACATGATCATAATATATAATTAAAACAAGTTATTCAAATATCTATAATTTAAGTCAATTTGACAACATCCATCATGAGAAGTAAATCAAAACCATCATACGTCATAAATATGCATCCAAAAATCATCAACCACTTTCAATATATAAAAATTGACGAGTCAATATTGATAAGATCATCATCATATATAACTAAAACAAGTGAAAGTCAAATATATATACCAGTAGATCAATATGATCTAAAAATGATACATGTCCGACAGTTGACATATGTCAAAATGATACATCATGTACAAATGATATAAATAAAAATGATAAATTATGTAAGACAAAATGATACAAGTCAATATGATACATCATGTCCAAACGATATAAGTCAACATGAAAGATGTCAAAATGATACACCTCAATAATATGGTACTGGAGGCCGTGAAAATGATACATATGATAGTAACCATGAAAAGAGGAATTATAACAATATATCAAAAATGATCCATGATGCAGTCTATATGATCATGACTGTCACTGGATTCTACCAACAACTTCCTCAACATCATCATCACCACTGTGATCATTCTCATCATGATCATCATCATTATCATCTACATCGACAATGTCATCACTATCATATCTATCAGTGTCATCACGAGCATCATATGTCATCTCAACATCAGACCCAACACCATGATATAGATCTATTTCTTTAGGATGATTCGAATCTTATGGAAGATCCTTGTTCTGCAAAAAGCAAAAACAAACATCTAGAATGAAAAGTTATTATTTATTTCATGCAATAATGATTTTATCTATTATATATATATATATATATAATATTATGACAAATGAAATGAAACGATAATCATATTACATCATACCAAAGTGCACATACGATAATAAAATATCAAATAAGTTACAACTAATATGCCATTGCAATGATGTAAAGCATTCAACAATTCTAATAAACGTTAGTAAAGATCATAAAAAAATTCTATGCCTAGCCTTACCTTGTCATGTCATGCCTTTCCTTGACATGCCATGCCTTACCTTGACATGCCATGCCTAGTATTTCCATGCCTTTCCTTGACATGTATTGCCTTGCCTTGACATGTCTTGCCTTGCCTTGGCATGCCATGCCTTGCCTTGAAAATCCTTGCCTTTCCTTGGCATGCAGTGCCTTGACATGCCATGCCTTTCCTTGGCTTTCCTTGACATGCCTTTCCTTGACAATCCATGCCTTACCTTTCCTTTCCATGCCTTTCCTTGCCATGCCTTTCCTTGAGAAGCCATGCCTTGCCTTGGCATGTCTTTCCCTTCCTTGACATGCCTTTCCTTGATAATCTATACCTTGCCTTGACAAGCCATGCCTTTCCTTGACATGTCTTTCCTTGTCTTTACAGTCCTTTCCTTTCTTTGGCATGCCTTCCCTTGACATGCCATGACTTGCCTTGACATTCCTTTCCTTTCCTTTCCTTTCCTTGCCATTCCTTTCCCTAACATGCCTTGCCTTGAATTAACATGCCTTTCCTTGACAGACCTTGCCTTGCATTGACATGCCTTTCCTTGACATTCCATGCCCTGCATTGGCATGCCTTGCATTAACATTCCTTGCATTGACATGTCATTCCTTACCTTGCCTTGACATGCCATGCCTAGCGTGGCCATGCCTTACCTTGACAAGCCATGCCTTGCCTTGACATGTCTTACCTTCCCTTTCTATGCCTTTCCTTGCCTTCACAAGCCATGCCTTTTCTTGACATGTCTTTCCTTTCAATTCCATGCTTTTTCAGGCATTGTCATGCCTTACCATGACATGTCTTGTAATGACTTTCCTTACCATGTATTCCCTTGCCTTGCCTTTCCATGCCTTGCATTGACATGCCATGACTTTCCTTGACATTCCTTTCCTTGCCTTTCCTTTTCATGCCTTGCCTTGATATGCCTTGCCTTGCATTGACATGCCTTGCCTTGACAAACCTTTCCTTTCATTGACATGCCTTGCCTTGACATGCCTTGCATTAACAGACCCTACCTTGCCTTTCCTTGACAGACCTTGCCTTGCCTTGCATTGACAGGCATTGCCTTACTCATTGAAGCTCATATCAATATGGTTACGATGACTTGGGAGTGGATATCATATTAAATGGTATATCTAGGGGTGTCCCATCTTATGACATTGGTTCTTTGACCCTTGGTGATGATTTTTTACTAGGAACCTTTCTTGATCATTTGCAAAGTCTACAATGTGTTTGTGAGAAGCATTGAGAGTTATGTTTTGTACATGGATTGAGTATTTTACATATAAGTGTGTGAAAATTAATTAAAAAACTCATTTAGTCTTATGTAGAGGATCCATCTAGAATTTATTTACCATGATGAGATATCTAGGCATCATGTATTGAATTATTTGATTAAATGACCATACACTACCAACTTATTCTATAGTCAAAATAGTGTGAATTTTTTTTTGCCACTTTGAGTATAATTTTATGTCATATGAATTAGTAATAAATAGTTTTAGGGTAAATTTATAAGGTGTAATCACAACATTCCCTTGATGGAGTAAAAAAACTATTGGATGGCAACGTAAATGTTATTAGAGCCTTGATTACAAAAATGAGAAATTTTTATGGATTTAGTCAGTGAAGGTTTTTATTTTATTAATAAAGGGTAGCTTAAATAGGTTTTAACTGATCTCAAAAATATTCTATGTATATAGCTTCAACAAGAAAAAATGAATCAATGTTGTAAAGTTTCCAAATAAATACTAGCTGAAGAGTCTAACCTTGAAAAGAAGGTGAAAATCTGGAGGATCTTCCCCTTATTTTTATGAAAGGCAGAGTGTTTCAACCTATTTCAATGACTAAAGGAGAAATAACTTTTCAGAAATATCATTGTATATTAAACACGCTCCTTTTAGTTATATAAAGTTCAAGAGTTCATTGTTTTGTTTGGGTAATGTAAAGTCTCCCTCTTTTTTTGAGTCCAAGATAGAATGCGAGTGGAAACATATTTTAAGGTAGAAGTATAACACCTTAGGAAGAAGGTAGGTACCTAATACCTATGTAATAAGGATTCACTTGGAAGTGAAGTACTATAGGCAAAGGAAGTAGAGTATGATGAGCACACAAATGCATTCTTGTAGCTTGAGGATAACTAAGTATCTAGTCAAAGGAAAATACTATATTTTGTAATTCTATAAGTCCCCACTATGATGCATATTCAAAAATATTAACATGGAATTCAATTTGAACATTGTATAACATCTAGAATGTTCTATATATTTTTTCTTCAACCAATACAATACTTTTTCTAATTTTTTCCAGATGTACAAACTTTGAATTTTGTAAGTTTGCATTTAAGTGGTAATTTTACTTCAAAGCAGCTAAGGGAAAGTTTTTATTTCATATTTGTAAGGATAAAGATGAAGCTCAAGTTTGGATTGTTGGGATTAAATATTTTATATGTCCTAGTCATCATATAAAATGTAAAATAAACTCAAAAAGTGATGGAGCAACATTATATGAAACAAACAACCCTATTACTTACACTAGAAGAAATTCTCCTCTGAGCTCCCCATTTGGTAGTGCAAACGTTGTACAAAAGGCATGACATGATTAGCTTGGTAATTTCAAATAGTCTTTTTTCAAATTCTAATCATTACTTTCCATGTAGGAATCAACGATATTTTCTTTCTCAAGCATTTTTTAGATCAATAGATAGTAGATACAATGTTTCATTGTGCTCTATGTTGTTGACATTTTTATTCATAATTGTCTCTTGGAGTCACATTTTTTCCCCTTATTAGTTCAAGATTCTGAAGACATATAGGAATAAAAGGTTGCTGACATATAGGAAGACAACATTGTGTAACACAATGGAAAATTCATACATTTTTGTACACCCTTATTGAAGAGAGAAAATGATTTGTTTCATGTATCCATATGATGGGAAAGGACTGCATATTGGATTCATATATTTAAAGAGTATCACAAATAATGTTAAACCATGGGAGTTAGTTCCCTATCAACTCCCAAGAACATATGGTATATCTCTATTTTGTATTCTCTAGTTTTCTAAGTTAGTAGAACTACGCCTGCACACAACCTTCAGAATTCACAGAGAAGGAATTATAAGTGAAATGTTAGGGGAAGTTTCAATAGGAGTGATCCTACAAATACCTATATTCTATAAAAACAACCATAAGGTTGTTGTGGTCTACCAAGAACCCAATTGGATAGTTTATTTTGATAAACTACAAGGATATGACGATATGATAGCTCTTGAATTTGAATATAATTTTCAAAATATCAAAGGTCAAGAATACATCATAGAAGTGAGAGGATTGGTAATGTAGGTGAATGAATCCATCATAAGAAAATTTTAAGGACTTCCCATGGGTTTACTTTAGGATAAATATCAAAGGAAGCTTGCAATCGATGTTAATAATTTGGTTTTCCTAAGTTATGTAGAACATAAGTGAATCAAGAATGGGGTCAAAAGAGATACTCTTCCAAACCCATGGGATCAAGTAGCCTACCACCTACTAAAGTATATCACTTATGAGGGAAGTTTGAGTATGATATATGCATACCATTTCAGGTTATTCCATTAGCTTAAGAATTTTTTTCACCGTAGACTTGACAAAATATTGAGAATTCCTTCTTTCCTACTATAGTCTTTAAGAGAAATGAGTTCAAAGGTTAAGAAAGGGAAAGAAGAGGCCTTGGCCCACCATGGCCTCATAAAATTTCTAGTATGTGATGTTATTGAAAGATAACTTGTTATAGTACCTTGGGAATAATTTGTGACCATGTATAGACATAAATTCTTGGCCTCACAACAATCTATATAGGAACTCAATCAAGAAAGAGACACGAGGAAGAACAAATTTGGGAAGGTATAGGTCTCAAAAATAAAACAATATCAGAAAAATATCAAGGTGGAATATTTAGACAAATAAATAGATTCCACCTTAATCAAAATGGGGACACCAGATAGAAACCCTTTGAAAATCAAAGAAAATACCCCATCTTTAGGGAAGAGTGGATATTCATCTAGGATGGAAAGAACTAAATATCGAACAACCTCCAAGATGATCACACCTATATCCTCCACCATAGTATACATGGAGGACAATCCTATCCCTACTAATATCCCATTAGGCATGCACATAAGCCACAAGGTTGTTGTGCATGCTAAATTGGCATGCACAACAACCCTATTAGTTGTTGTGCATGCAAAATTTGGCATGCACAACAACCCTGTGGCTATTGTGCATGCCAAATTGGCATGCACAGAAGGGATGAAAAGGAAATCCATATGTGCATTCCATAAGGGATGAAAATGAAATCAATATTTTATGATCTCCCTTACTAGAAGGATCTATTAATATCTCACCTATTAGATCATATGCATATCTTCAAAAATGTCCCAGATTCAATATTTTTACATATATCAGGAAAAGAGATGGACACCTTGTCTTCGAGGAGAGATATTTCTCTTTCAGGTACCAAATTAGATAGAAAACATTTGTGGCCAAACATGGAAAATGAATCATATGCAGAAGCTCCATGGATTTTGAAAAAGAAAGATCTATACCAACTAAAAAATGTCATACGTTCAATAAGGACACCTACTGGCTATGGGTCATCATTGGTTAAATATTTTACAGTTTATGGACATATCACGGGATTTAAAACACGTGATTTTCATAATTTTATGAAGGTATTATACATCATCATTTATATATTCTGATATTCTATTGTGTGACAAAAATAACTAATGACCTTTCATAAAGGTGTTTGACAACATATAATTCCATTGGGAATTAGGGGGGATTCATGTCTTACCGTTGACTTGAGGAATTCCATAAGTGAATTGTCAACATTTGCAAGGTATGTGGTATGGAATGTTCATGTGTGAGAGAAAGAGAGATATTGCATTTCATTTTAAGTTTTTCATAAAGGTTCATACTAATTTACTATTCTTATATTAGGTGGGTGACATCCAAGGAGATACATGAATGTGAAGTTCCAAAATGGAAGAAGAAAATTGCAGAAATTGTATGTGTATTTAAGAAGAATCTCCCTACAAGTTTCATGGACCTACAAGCCCGTTTACTTATACACCTAGTCGATGAAATTGAATTGGCAGGTTTCGTATCAACGAGGTGGATGTTTTTCTCTGAGAGATATATGAAAACTCTAAAAAGATATGTCTGACAAAAGGCATATCCAGAGGGTTTCATGGATGAATGGTATGTATTGAATGAATCATTTTTATTCTTATGTGAATTAGTTGGTACAGATTTCGAAGATGGGCCACGCTTCTGGGATGAAGAATGGGCATAAGATATTATTGATGGAGAAAAACCACAATCTAATGGTATTCAAGTAGAAATTAGTAAGTAAACTCATTTTCATTGTGGTTGTTTTTATTGCAATCATTAATTTAATCTGTAATTTATTTGTCAAATTAACAAAATGGATTTTGAAGTTTGAAATAAACTTGCTGACATGTAATAGGTGTAGACTAAAGTGATATACTAGACAAGTTCATTATGTACCACATGGACTTTATGAACAAATGGATTGATTTGTATGATAAAAAAAAGAGAAGAAGTGTTAGAAGCAAGGAACAAATTTAAGAGATCAAACCTGAGGAATACCCCATTTCATACTGATCTACAAGGGGAATGGGGTAAATATTGCACACTAAACTGGGTTACTGAACAAATTCAAAATCAAATAGAAGATGCGGGTATAGATTCAAACATAACAGAAGATGAAATCAACATGTCTAGAGGATGTGAAAGAAAGATACAGCTGGAATTTTACAAAATGTTGTTTCCTTGCATTTTTGATACTATTAACTATTTTAATATTCATCATTTTATTTGTTTTAACCGAAATAAATGGTCTTTAACAGGAGATGAAATATCCAACAATGTGGGCATATGGTCGACATTATCGTGTAGAACGTGTAGATGTAAAGAGACGATCATTTGATTGTGGAATCATGGTTGACTTCAAGAAATCCAGTCGATCAAGCTCAAAAGATAAGAATATTATTGAAGGAAATCTATAATATGTTGGGAAAATACAATAAATTATTGAGTTGGATTATCACTCTTTTAAATGTTGTATTTTTAAGTGTAGATGGTATGAAGCATTTGAGAGGACACAGAGACATGATACCCATAGTGGATTGTTTTCTATATATTCCTCAAGGTTCCTACTAGAGGATAAGGAGCCTTATGTTATGCCAATTCATTGTGAGAAGGTATTTCTTTAACTCAAACTACAATAAGCAGTAGTGATCAATAATGTATTAATACATTTTTTATTGTGAATATATAAATGTGTTTATGAATCAATAAAATTGTTATAACATACATCTAATATATGTATGTACTCGTTCATGTGCATGTATTTTTCTATGGAGATATTCTGTACCCGAAATGTTTTTTTTTATATACATTAAAATCCAAGATTAAGGCATGCATTTGACAATGCATTAGTGGATACTGAGAAAAACAATGATGGCAAAAAAAATGAGAGAGATGGATTAGAGAACATTGAAGAAATTAAGATCCATGATGATGTTGAAGATGGTTATGTTCAGGCACAAGAAGACAACAATCCAGAGTTAGATGATGTTATGGAAGACAATGTTAAGAACCAAATATTAATATAGCATAGAAAAACCTCAGAATAAGTACTCAACGCCTTGAAAAAGAGAGAATTTTAGATAATAAGCCTCTTCGAGGGGGCAACCTCCTTTTACCCCACATAAATGTTCAAG
>JZKD02S1886103.1:792392-802943 GCA_000966675.3 Picea glauca | reverse complement strand
TTAGGTCTTCTTACATCCGCCTAATTCTCTTTTATTGAAAGGTCTTATTAATATTGACCTTTATTACATCCGAATACATTAATCTACCCATGTGCGGGTTAGGACCTTAACAGCCTCATAAAATATGATTTTTAAGTTCTACAGCACCGAAAATTTCACCTTCAACCCTCCTTTACTACCTCTGACTTGCGTAGCTTGATGTATCAATGTGTACCTGCAATAGACCTTTCACAAAATAGATATTCAAATAGGCAGGGTTAGGTTCTAATGGGAGTTCATTGCTCTCTTATTTATACTCTCCAAGTATCTTCCTCAAGGGTTTACCTTCTAACTAAGTTTACCCAACTTCCTTCTTCTAGGGATAACTCACTTCTAACCACTTGTCCACTTGCAACCACTTTATCCACAAAAAGTAATCTCTCCACTTCTACCTGCAATCATTTTATTATTTAAATAGTTTCTCTTTGCAACCACTTTGACTACTTTATTATTTAAATAATTTCTCTTTACTCACAACTTCTTCTTGCAACTAACTTTTATATAATTAGCCAATTCATAGCTTCTTTTCCCTTAACTAACTTCTTGTTGCAACCACTTTATTATTTAATTTATTTCTTGGTCAACCACTTTGAATATTCAATCTTTTCATAGTAACTACTTTACCATAATTACCAAACTCACAACTTCTTGTTGCAACTAATTTATTTTTAATTATTTTCTTAATGCAACAGCTATACCCATGATTAACTCCTTGTTACCATCATTTTAAATAGTACACTTCTTCTAGGAGATTCTATAATAATTAACTTCTTTGACCTTCTAGGGGCTTCTAGATAAATCATGAGGGTTATCCAACGTCATATGGCCATAACTCTCTAACCTTGAGGAGTTATGTGACGTTCCACATATAACTCGAAATGGCATGACATGTACTATCCATTTAGAATAGTCTTACCTGCATATTCATTGATATTCATGCCTTTATTCCTAAAACAAACTCGGGTTTCTTACCCATACCTTTGTGCTACCGAAATTCACTACCAAACTTCTCCAAGGGTTGACATCAATCTACAATATCATTCTCCAAGGGTTGACATCATTGAAAACCAACAATCCAAACCAACTTTCCATAAACCTAAGCCAATTGTCTGACACTTTCTATTATCCTCCTTGAAAGAAATATTTCATTTTGAGGAATACAAAAACAAGAAGAGAGCTCTCATCTTTGTGTTTGAGTCTGATAAAAAATTATACAACACCCAATTTTGGCTCTCCATCCCCCTTTTCTTCTTTGGTTACATTGAAATTCTTTTATATTTGAAGGTGGACTTTTGACCTTCTTAATTATAGTACTTTTTAGTTACTAGTGCTTCAACTTCCCTACTCTTCCTGTTTCCATTACATTTTTTATTATTAAAAAAATAGAGATGTCATTACATAATATTCCTTCCTACTATGAACTCCTCAAGAAGGTGAGAAACTTGAAATATTTGGAGGTGAAGGGCTCTCCCCTTGAAAATTTTGTTTATATGATGACCAACTACATGAAATATTGTTCATTTATCAAGCAACTATCATAGTTTTTCAAGGAAACTAATTGGCCAAGAACAAAGCACAGGTTTTCACTCCATCCTTACCCATTTGTGAAAACGAATAGTTATTGAACTTTGTTTTCCTATATCATTCCTATAGCACAGTCAAGACTTGGTTTTTCATTTTGATCTAGATGAACCTTAGGTTAGATTATGTATTAATTCCATCTCTCCAATTGTGTCCAATGTTCTGTGAGAAAAACTAATCTATTGCTTGTAAAAACAAGTGAAGTTCCTCATTGGATTAGAGCTATTGAATCCTAATAGTTTCTCATGGTGGAAATAGATAGGATAATGATAAACCACTCCTACTGTTGCATCCATGAAATCTCAAACTCTATCCCTGTCTTTTCAAAACGATGAGGTTTCTTTGCCTTCTGCTTCCTTTTATAATATTTTTGTGTGATTTTCCTTAACATGTAATTACAGGATGAGAGTGTTGTCATAGTTGTCTTGCTCAATTTTCCTACTCTAAATGACACTTCCATCATTAATTATCTGCGGTCTATATTATTTTTTAGGGTTGGTGATCTGGGATTTCTCTTCAACCTATAATCTCCTTCATGCCTTTGCTATATCTATGTTTTTTTGTCTGTAAACAATGTGTCCCTCCTTCCTTTAGGTATAGTCATTGTTGTTCAGGGTTTTTGCATGGAAATATTCTTTTTCCCTTATCTCTATTCATTTCATTGATCTCTTGGAACCTAAAAAGGCACAATTGGTTATTAGTGTGAATATCGCGATAACTAAATTTACTTGTATTTGTCTCATGTCTATCCTAGATCCCATGTATTGGATGTCCTTTTCTTATGCTGTAGGGATTTTATGCGCATGAGATGACAAATTGAATGATACACATATTAGGAAAGTCATGTCACTTATCACCGGAAAGAAGATTAGCGGCACATTAAACAAGTTTTTGTAACTTTAACCAAAGTTGATGAGTGGAGACTCATATGTTTTGGGGAGAATTCACTTAGTATATTTTTGGGCCATGAGTTCTTGGGGTTACAAGATTTTACGTATTATTTTTATGGTAGGGGAAAATATGTGTGAGGTATTATACATAGATTCTTTTTCATGTTCTTTGGTTTTCGGGTTCACAGATAAATGTTCAACTGGTTTAGCAATCTTGATTAGGTTTTACTTAGGGCGCAGTTTTGAGAAGGCTTTACGAAATTTCAAGGAACAAGGTTTGCAGTGTGGGTTTTGAATGCGCTTTCAGGTGTGATTAACTCCTCAAAAGATACACCTGTCAAGGTAAGTACCGAAAAGGATCAGATATGTTATGGTGGTCTCTGCAGAGGAAACATTCACAAGCATTTGGTCTATGTGGTGTGCGGGTCATAGGTTTCCGAAGGGTCATCGCTTGAGGTTCTGTAATGACTTTTACAAAAACTCTTTTACCATTTTTAGTCCTTTAAATGTTCCTAGTTGTTAAGAGGAACGATGCCAAGGATCCTTCAAACATAAAATTAGGGATGCATTTTAAGGTTACCTTTGTTTATTAAGGGCGGTATGCATAATTATTCTCTCCTCAAAGAACACTATTGCTACATATAGGAAGATTGGGCTTGCCTGTGACTAACAGGGGAAATTTATATTTTATTGTACTAGAATTTAAAGAATAAACCATGACTGACTGTGTGGAAAGAGAGGATCACATGTAAGGTATTCAATTGGGATAAATATTCTCAGGCAGATGTGGAGAATAACATATTGAGCATTAAAGAATTCAGTAGTTGCCATAATTATGCATTCAAATTTAAATCATGTGCATTTAAAATGATGAATTCCTCGAATACATTCATACAATCAGATAATCTGCAGATGTATGAATAATCTAAACAATACATGAATAAATATTGGTCAATTGCATGAAATCAATCTCATTCATCAAACTCCAGACACATTTACAACATATATGGGTCAAAAGTTGTTGTTGAAATATTTTATTGATAAATTGAGTACATTACAGAGATGGAATATGGATCAATATAATGGAGAAGAAAGAGAGATAGGATTACATCCTAATAAAAAAAAACATTATTGAATCCTTGTCAATGTCCATGGCTTCCCCTTCTAATCTGTCTTTCTACTGGAGTTGGATTGACCTCTAGACTTTGAGGGTCAGACACTCATCCTCTCTATGTCTGCTCATAATGAGAAAATGATCCTGATAACATATTGATAACTTCTACTTGTAAGAAACCACTTCTTTCTTCTTGAAACTATCTTAAGAGTTTCTTGATACTACTTCTTTATTATATACTGGTTGAAATTGTTGATCAATTTTTTTTTTCCAAAATTAATTCTAATCAATACCCATATTAAGAAGGTGTTCCATGTGTACCACTAGTTTGTCCTTTTTTTGGCATCGATGCTTGCAAATACTTACACAACATTTTCCATACATTTCCAATAGGATATTCCTATTTCTTGAGGTTTCTCCTTATCTCATCCAAATCTGTGTATTTTTTATAAGAAGCTGGAGAGAGACCCTTCAATATTAACTTGAGGGTACATAATATTAAAATTTCAGCTGCCAACATGTCATACGCATATTGTCCTTTCAGGGATGTTTCTAACCTTTTGAACCTTTTATCATCATTCCTTATGTTTTCTAACAACTTCTGATATTCCTCCTCTGAAAATAGGTCTCGAGCACCATCCCATCACTTGGGAAACCCAAAACTAATTATCTACTTGAAAATCCTCTGGAATGAAGATACTTAGTAACTTGAAAATTACCCTAATCACCAGTTTCATCCCCTTCTTAACCATTTAATTATCTGAAGACACATGTCATATCATTGTTAAAAATTTTAAATTTCCCAAATGCACAAAATATTTATATTACTTCATGAGTGACATCATCAAAGTACAAGGGGTGCCTGGTGATATGTCATTCATCTAGGTGGATTCCCCGATGGCATGGTTGACAGGTGTGATAGTGTTTGGTTAGTCCATGTGTGTTCGCGTCATCCATAATATATTTTGGGTTCTTGCATGGAATGAATTGACTATACAATGGTCATCAGATGAGTTTTAAGGAATTTCATGTTTAGGTGGACATCCGACTGTTCGTGATAGGTCCACCTCGCTTCTTTGTCAGCGCCAAGTCATTTCTCATCATGTGTGACTATATGCAATACCACCGATGGTATCGCATGGGATTATTAGTGGTTTCTTCATGTCAAAAATCCATGTGGAATGAATACCACAAAGACACGTTCAGAGCACCAAAACCACCATCGCATGCCTAAAATTCGTTAACGCCTGAGCATGTTGTGGATGCGATGCGTGTTTTGGGTCGTTGATATTGTGAGGTGGGACACGCTCAAATATTAGTCAGTGATTCCTTTCAATTGACGATACATGTGGAATTTAGGTCCTTAGCTCTCATTCACAACCCATGGCCACTAATTTAAGCTCCTATGACTCGCACACGATCTCCCTTATGCACCATTTAAGCCCACATGGGATATTTAATCTCCTTTTGCAGAATGTCTTCATAGTTCCTTATTTTTCTACATTTTCCATTCGTTTGGATGAATTTTAAATAATAATATTTATATAGGTGTGATTCCAGTGGTATTCTTCTCTTACCATATCTGCTCCAAAGATAAAACTGCCTCTGAACCAGCATGCTCAATAAAAAAATATGACCCCTGTACTAACATTGGCTCCAATGAAGACAAATGATCCCTATGATTTGCTGAGAACATTAGAATACTCACCTTATCCATTGGGATATGGATTTTGAAATCCCCAACATGTAATGAATCCTCTTTATCTGTGTAAGGATATATCATCCCCTCTGTTCAACAACTTAACATAATACTCCAAATTTTATTTGCAAAACAAAAGAAATGAAGGTACATAAATTTGACTAAAATGAATCGAAGAAAATTAATACAAAACTAAACTAATATAATACGATGGGATACACTGAGAACTTAAGATTGTAAGAAATGATTGAGAAATCTCGCATTGAAAGGATCTCCCCATACATCACCATTCAAGTCAGCTAGCTCATAAGTGTTATTGTCTTGGACATCGAGGATTTGAAAAGGTCCCATCCACGAATGGTTAAAGTTTCCATGTTTCCATTTGGATTCTCTTTTGGCATCCCATTTTAAAACCAGATCTCCAACAACAAAATTTATTTCCTTTTTTTTTTTTTATCAAAAATGTTATCCATCCTAATGTTCTTTTGTTTTAATTGACATGGATTCCCTATTTTGTTGAACCTCTATGAGTTGATGGATCCTTCCTTGTACACTATTTGGTTCTTCTTCCTCATCTTGCAGCAACTTCATGATTGGGAGACTAATATGTATTGGGAACACTGCATCTGCACCATACACCAACTGAAAATATGAAGTTCCAATGGATCTCTTTGTACTTATTTTTTCATCCCATAAATAATACTTAAGGTGGGAATCTCATGATTTATTGTTCTGTGAGAGAATTGTTTTTGTGATTCTGATCAAGATCTTGTTTAATGACTCTGCTAATCCATTTCCCTGTGGATAATATGAAATAGAATGTCCAATTTCAATGTTATAATCTTGAAAGAATTGCAACAACTTTGCAAATTTGAAAACTTGTGCATTATCACTTATAATATTTCTGGGACAACCAAACCTTTCTAAGATATTTTCCTCCAAAAAATTTATGATCATTGAATCAATGCCTTCTCTTGTTGTAATAGCCTCAACCCATTTGGTAAAGTAGTCTATGGATTTCCATATCCATTTGTGTTGGCCACTAGATTTTGGATTTATTTCCCCAATGAAGTCTAGAACTCGTAGTTGAAACATTGCTTCCACTTTTATAGGTCTCAGTGGCAAGGGTAGAAGCTTTTGCTTGCCCTCAAATATTTGACATTGAAGTCAGGCCTGAACTAATGCATTAGTATCAACAAACATGGGTAGGCCAATAATAACTAGCCCTCAATATTTTATAAGCAATGTCTCTCCAAGCATGATGGCCTCAACAAACTCCACTATGAAACTCATTTATAATGTCCATTGTTTGATCTTCAGTGATGCAATTGAGTAAAATACCTCTAGGATATTTCCAAACAATTGTTGGTCAATAATACAATATTTTATTGCTTTTAATTTCACCGATCTAACCCTAGATTTATCCCATTTTCCTCAACATTTCAAGTGTTGTAGATAAAAAAATAAAATCTATGTACCAATTAGACTAAGAAAACTTACGCTCTACTAGAAAAATTAGATGCTCGACCTCCTCAATTACTGGCTCTACTGCAATTAATACTTGGGAAGCTAAATTCACTACTAGTACCTAGGAGTTCATCTCAATTAGTAATCTTGCAAGTCCTTGACCTTTTATCAATATATGAGGACTATCGATGGAATATAAGAGGAATATGGAATATTGTTTTCATCATAGATGGAACAGATATCAAATATTCCATGTGTGGCATGCTCTACAATTTCTCTCTCTAGAATAATCCAAAGTTCAACAACGTCTGTCGTTCTTCCTATAACTCCTTTTCTGGGATGTTCCAAGAAGTGAAACTTAGAGGAATTGCAGAGAGGATATTGAATAATATTGGGTACATTTTTTAGATCTTTATTCATTACATACATGGAGTTATGCTTGTTGAAAGTTATAGTTTGTGACTAATCCAAAAACTAGTCTTGTGAAACTAAGGTAAAGTTTGATGAAGATGTTATTCTCTTGTTGTTGAAGTTGAGGAAGGTCTGTAGTTATGTCATCACATACACTAGGTATTTTACATAGTTACAGGTATGTTTATATTCATTTTTTGAGTGTTACATGGTGATGATGTTATGGTGCATGCTTGAGGGAAGTCTTTGGTATATTGTTGAGGCATTGGCACATGCTTGAGGCACATATTATGTGCATGGTTGATGCATATACTTGGTATATGATCTTGATTGTTTGGTACTTTGTTAAGATACACCATTGATTTTACTTTATTGATATATCCTATGGTACATGCAAGATACCAAATATAATAAATATGTAGAACAAAAATAAAATGCTAGAAATGGTAGAATAATAGTAATATATCCAGCATAATCTCCACAATAACACATAAATGATATAAGAACAACAACATAAATAGCGCTTTGATTCAGAAAGCAATGTTCACAGGCCTCTTCGAGGGGGAAACCTCCAATCGAGCAATGCTCTGTTACAATAATCTCCAAGCCAGGGTTTTCATACCCTCGACCCTTATTTATACTAAATATGTCTATCAAGAGAAACATCTAGAGGAAGATCCTTCTAGAAGATAAAGATTCTATTAGGTCTTCTTACATCCGCCTTATTCTATTTTTTTGAAAGACCTTATTAATATTGACCTTTATTACATCCGAATATATTGATCTACCTATGTGTGGGTTAGGACCCTAACATGTCCGCCCCCTTAAAAACAACCTTGTCCTCAAGGCTTGAGATGTGGAAACTGTTGCAGAATGGTAGTTGGTTCCCAAGTGACATCTGCTGGAGTTGTATCTTTCCACTGGACTAGCACTTCCTTGATGGTTCTCTGATGCGGGCGATGCTCACGCTGGTCCAAAACTGCTTCTGGCTGTAGCCAAATGGATCCTTCTTCAACTAACTCGAGAAGGTTGGTTTGAATTTGGCACCTAGTTCTAATCACCTTCTTTATGCATGAAACATGAAAAAATGGATGTAGCTTCGACTGACTGGACAGAGCTAACTGATATGCGACTTGTCCCAGACACTTGAGAACTGTATAAGGACCATAAAATTTGGGCGCTAGCTTCTGACAATGCTCAGCCTTGAGGGAAGTTTGCTTGAATGGTTGCAATCGCAGAAACACCTGATCCCCTTCTGCAAATTGATGTTCAGAGCAACCTTGATCTGCTTGTTTCTTCATGTGATTCTGTGCCATGACCAAGTTCTCTTTAAGGGTATGAAGAATATCCTCTCGAACTGTAAGTGTTTGGTCAACCGCCTGGACCTTCGAGGTACCCGGTAAGCATGAGAGAACTGAAGGTGGCTTCTGTCCATATACCACTTCAAAAGGAGTCATGCGAGTAGTTGTATGGTAGGAAGTGTTGTACCACCATTCGGCTAGGGGTAGCCATTGAGCCCACTAATGTTGTTTTTTAGAGGCAAAACACCTCAAATATGTTTCCAAACACTTGTTGACAACTTCCGTTTGACCATCACTCTGGGGATGATAAGCTGTGCTGAGATGCAATTGGGTGCCCTGTAGCTTAAACAATTCTTGCCCAAAATTGCTTGTGAAAGTTGGGTCTCGATCATAAACAATAGAGTGCATCATGCCATGAAGCTTGAAGACATTTTCCATGAAAAGTTGAGCCACTGTGGATGTAGTAAATGGGTGTTGAAGAGCGCAGAAATCAGAATACTTGGAAAGGAAATCTACAACCACCATTATGACTGATTTATTCCCTAATTTGGGTAAGCCAATAATAAATTCCATATAGATATCCTTCCAAATAGCAAGTGGAATCAGAAGCGGTTGTAGTGTGCCCGAAGATTTGACTGTTTATCCCTCGTTGTGTTGACACACCTCACATTCAGTGACAAAATTACGAATGTCCTGTTTCATACCATCCCAGAAAAAAAAACGTTTGACCCTGTCATATGTTTTGGTGAACCCTGAGTGCCCCACTGTGGGTGTAGCATGAAGCTCAGAAAGTACCGTGGATTTAAGCTTTGATTGTTTACTTAAATACAAACGGCCTTTGTATCGAAGCCCATCCTGGAGCCAAGAGTACCCTGGGGGAGCTGGAGCCTTAGTCTGCAATTGCTGGATCAGATGCGAACTTTTGGGATCTTGAAGCCATTCCTGGCGCACAACTTGGAGCCAATCAGGTACAATGAAGGAAAGAGAAAAAAGGGATCCTTCTTCTTCATATTTTCGGAATAGTGCATCCGCTACTACATTGTCTTTTCCCTTCTTGTAAATGATCTCATAATCATAACCAAAGAGCTTAGTCACCCATTTTTGTTGCTCCTGGGAGGAAATGCGTTATTCCAGAAGGTACTTGAGGCTTTGATGGTCGGTCTTAATTTGGAAGCGTTTCCCCAAGAGATAAGGGCACCATAGATCAACAACATGTAGAGTAGCCAACATTTCCTTTTCATAAATGGGTTTGCCCAGATTCCTTTCAGACAATTGCTTGCTAGTGAAGGCCAAAGGTCGACCCTCTTGCATAAGGACAACACTGACTCCTTTCCCTGAGGCATCACATTCCAACACAAAGGTCTTTGTGAAATCAGGAAGGGCCAAAACCGTAGTGGTGCACATGGCCGTCTTCAAGGTTTGAAAAGCTTGAGTAGCGGTTGGAGTCCAAGTGAAAGAGTTCTTTTTTAGGAGAGTAGTGAGAGGTGCTGCAATCTTTTTGTAGTTCTTAACAAACTTACGATAATACCTTGTTAAGCCCAAAAATCCATGGAAGATTTTGAGAGTCTTTGGGTGTGGCCAGTCTTGCATAGCTTCAATCTTTTTCGGATCCACCCTGACGCCATCCTTGCCAACCAGATGACCCAAGTATTCTACTTCTGAGGCACCAAAAGCACATTTAGACTGTTTCAAGAAAAGTTGGTGCTGTGAGAGGAGATGGAGAACTTGATCCATATGAGTAAGATAGTTTGTCCAGGTTTTTCTATAGATGAGGATATCATAAAAAAAAACTAAGAAGAAATGACAGAGAAAGGGATGAAAGACATGATTCATGAGGCTTTGGAAGGTGGAGGGGGAATTACACAAGCCAAAGGGCATGACCAAAAACTCATAGTGGCCCTCATGAGTGTGAAAGGTTGTCTTGGGAATGTATGCCTCTTTCATACATATCTGGTGATAGCCCGAGCAAAGATCAAGTTTAGTAAAGAATTGGGCGCCACTCAATTCATCCAAGAGGTCATCAATGACAGGAATGGGAAATTTGTCTTT
>JZKD02S1886103.1:776100-792145 GCA_000966675.3 Picea glauca | reverse complement strand
AGTGGAAAATACCATTTGATGTTTAGAAAGGAGAGCTTGGAGGTCATACGACACCGGGGGTGTCTATGTTGCTTGTATGGCATGGAGTTGGGCAATGACACTAGAATGACCTTTTTTGAGCAGCTTTTCCATGCGATGGGAACTAATGACCTCAAGTGAACCAATAGTGATGCCTTGGAATTTATATTGGTGGCCTTCCTGGTTGAATTGCATGGTTAATGCCTTAAAATCCATGAGAATGGGACCCAAAGTTGTTAGCCAGTCTACACCCAACACAATGTCACAACCACCCATGTCGATAGAAAACATATGGGATTTTAGGTGGTAGTCACCGATTTGGAGACGCACATTTTCACAACGCCCTCCACATTTCATGGAACCACCATTGGCAATCATGATTTGGAAATTGTTGACAGCATGGATGTAGCAATGAGTTTCTTGGGCAATGCAGCGATGAATAAAATTATGGGTGTTTCCACTATCAACCGGAATGATGACCTTCCGATGCTTGATGTAACCGATTAACTTGAGGGTTTGGGGAGCAGAAAATCCAGTGAGAGCATTGAGGGAAATGACGGGTTCTACTTCGGGAGGGTCTGAGAGAGGGGTTATGTTAGTGATTTTAGGTGACTCAGACACAAGGGGAGTTTCAACATCCTCTTCCAAAATATCCTCAAAGATGGCCATAAAAAGATTTTGTTCCTTACACTTGTGGCCCGTGAAATATTTGTCATCACAATTATAACAAAGGCCTTTGAGTTGGCGTTCAACCATTTCAGTCCTGGTCAATTTTTGGATCTTTAATGGGGTGGAGGGAGTAGTGGGAGTGACGGGTTTAGGGTGAGGGATAAAGGAGGGTTTTCGGTTTTGAGATGATACAACTTGTTGTGCTTCTTTATCTCTTTTAGTAGCCTCCACCCAAGTTGAGGGTCAAGCCATGAGGACATGGGCCCAAATCTCCTCCTTGAGGCCACTGATAAAACACTCTCRAAAGAAAGCATCAGTCATGCCCTCTGTTTGAAAAGCCAGGCGCTCAAAGGTAGCTATGAAGTCTTCTATTGTTCCAGATTGTTTCAACTTTTTCAAATGGCCCAAATGGTTGGTGTCCATGTCAAAGCATTCATAAATCTCAGTCACAAATTGGGTCCAAGCAATATACCCTTGACAGGAAGTTTTTCTCCATTGCCACCATTGCCAACGTTCTTGATCTAGATGGAGAACACCATACCGGATATTGGCCAAGTCATTTGTGATGTCATATAAAGAGAAATAATGTTCCATTTGGGTTACCCAACCAGTGGGGTTTGAGCCATCAAATTTGGTCACATCCACCTGTGGAAGGCGTAGGTCATGTTGAAAGTGATCGTGCTGAAAGGTATGGGAATGGGAGGAATGTTCACCTTCAGTCTTTGGAGGTGCTTCAGAGAAATGGTCATCTGTAGGTATATTCAGTTTGGTGCAGAGGGATGCAAAGACAAATTCAAGCTGGGTGATCAGTTCTTGTTTGACTTCCTCCATTGAGGATTGCATAGTTGTATTTATGGTTGTATTGATGGATTAATCGATGGAGGCAATAGTAGCACTGAGTTGTTTCACTTTTTTTTGGGTCTCAAGGAAACTAGATTGCAAGGTGTTGAAGCGAGTTTCCAGATCTTGGATATGAGTATGGGCCATGAGGATGGGTGAACTGAAAAGGGGTGGGCGGGGTCAATTTTTTTTCCGAAAAATGATATGGATGAATGTGATAAGGGCGGAGAGATGAATCCAATGGAATAGGTCTCAAATAATGGTGAAAAAATTTCCATACTTTTTTTTTTTTTTTACAGTCATACTCCGTTCTGAAGAATACTATAGAGAGGAAATGCCCAAATACTTAGCCAAAAAGAAATGTGTATTTACTTGGCAACCCGAACACAGTTGTGCAGTAATAGATCTTGTCTATTTTAATTTGTTTATGTTTCTGTCCCCCAAGGGTTAGGTATTCAAGGGTTCTACAGATAAGGGTTTTCCCTGTGCTATAGCTCTCTGATATACGTGCGAGGTCCAATAGTAGTACTCGACCCATGATCTCAGGGAACTAACTAAGGAGGATAGACCGTACCCTTAGTCGTACTACCCAACTACCCAGGTACTAGAGAGTATCTTCCCGAGTGTTGTTCTCGGTGACACTATAGTAGTTAGGTGGTTGATCGGTTTATCTAAAGAGGGCTTCAGGTAATCTAGGTAGATCCATACACAGGTGTTGTCTGATGCGCTACCACTTGAAGGGGTACCAACAGAGGTTTCAAGGGTGGCCAACAGATGTGCGCTTAAGTACCACTTGTATTTTCTGCATGTATGAATCCCTCAACCGCGGGTTTATATGCGTAATGACAAATCTTTGTGGCTTAAAGACGCTGAAATATGTCTCTACCCTGAAAAAAATTTAACCCACACTTTCTGCCGAGGAAAGTGCTTTGATATCACTTGTAGTATACCAGATATAAAATGTATGCATAACTGAAATAAAATGCTAGTAATGGAAGAATAACAACAATATAACCAAAACATTCACTACAATAACATGGAAATGATATAAGAATAACAACAATATAACCAAAACATTCACTACAATAACATGGAAATGATATAAGAATAACAACAATATAACCAAAACATTCACTACAATAACACGGAAATGATATAAGAATAACAACAGAAATAACACTTTGAATCTGAAAGCAATGTTCACGGGCCTCTTCGAGGGGGAAACCTCCAGTTGAGCAGAGCTCTATTACAATAATATCCAAGCTAGGGTTCTCATACCCTCGACTCCTATTTATACTAAAATGAAGCATCTGTTTTTTTTTACACCTGTGGAGTTATACTCCAGTCTGAAGAATACTGTTGTGATGAAATCCCCAAATGCTTAACCAGAAAGAAATGTGTATTTACTTGGCAACCCGAACACAGTTGCGCGGCAATAGATCTGGTCTGTTTTAATTTGTTTATGTTTATGTCCCCCAAGTTTTAGGTATTCAAGGGTTCTATAGACAACGGTTTGCCCTATGCTATAGCTCTCTGATATATGTGTGGGGTCCAACAGTAATACTCGGCCCAATATCTCAGGGCACTAACTAAGGAGGATAGACCGTACCCTTAGCCGTACTACCCAACTACCCAGGTACTAGAGAGTATCTTCCTGAGTGATGTTCTCGATGACACTATAGCAGTCTGGCCACTGACAGGTTTATCTAAAGAGGGCTTCAGGAAATCTAGGTCGATCCGTACACAGGTGTTGTCTGATGCGCTACCACTCGAAAGGGTACCAACATGGGTTACAAGGGTGGCCAACAGATGTGCGCTTAAGAACCACTTGTATTTCCTTCATGTATGAATCCCTCAACCACGGGTTTATGCACGTAACGACAGATCTCTGTGGCTTAAAGATGCCAGAATACGTCTCTACCTTGAAAAAAAATTCCCACAATTTCTGCCAAGGAAAGTTCTCTAATACCACTTGCAAGATACCAGATATAATAAATATGCAGAATAGAAATAAAATGATAGAAATGGAAGAATAACAATAATATATCCAGCATAATCTCCAGAATAACATAGAAATGATATAAGAACAACAACAAAAATAACACTTTGATTCAGAAAACAATGTTCACATGCCTCTTCAAGGGGGCAACCTCCAATCGAGCAACACTCTGTTACAATAATCTCCAAGCCAGGGTTTTCATACCCTCGACCCTTATTTATACTAAATATGTCTATCAAGAGAAGCATCTATAGGAATATCCTTCTAGAAGTGGAAGATTCTATTAGGTCTTCTTACATCCGCCTTATTCTATTTTATTGAAAGACCTTATTAATATTGAACTTTATTACATCTGAATATATTGATCTACCTATGTGAGGGTTAGGACCCTAACAGTACATGGTGTATGGCATTATTTAGTGATATCGTGTATGGTTGAGATACATTGTTGGTACATGGTATGCTACATGTGTTGATGTACATTATTGATGTACATGGTTAATACATGCTATGGTACATGATTGATACTTGGTATGGTGTTGATGTACATGGTTGATGGTTGAGACACATGGTATCGGTTATGGTACATGGTTGATGAACAGGTGTTGGTGCATGGTTGATACACGATTTGGTATAGGTGTTGGTGCATGGTTGATGCACAATTTGGTAAAGGTGTTGGTTCATGGTCGATGCACTTGTTTTGGTACAGGTTTTGGTACATGGTTGATGCTTGGTATTTGTTAGCAGAGAAAATCCCCCTATTTCTATATTGGGTCTAGGTATAGGTAGAGAACTGACTTCCCTTAAAATAATGTCTTATTCCTAAGCTACCCCAAAACTATCTAAACTAAAAAAAGAGAGAGAGGAAGGAATATTAGTAGGTTTACCTTTGGTCCTAACATCTGGTGTAGACCTCCTTCACTTTTGTAGCTTCTTGGATTGCGGGTCTCCTACCAAAGTTGGCCTGCAAGAACACTTAGGCAAACAATGCTACAAATAAACAATCTCTACTTTCTTCTTTCAATTTTTAGATATAAGCATATATAAATTAATCAATAAATATATAAAGACACAATGTATTGGAACATGAAATAACTCTTTTATTCAATACAAAGATAAGAAAGATTACAACCTTCTTATCGGCAAACGCTCTGCAAACCAAGTTCGAGATCCTCTTATTTCTGCTCCAAGTACATCATTCCCATACTGCCTCTCACAACCAACTGATATTTTTGGGAAAAGGGAAAGGCTTGTATAAGGAGAAAGGGTTGGAGGGTGAATGTTGAGGCCAAATCTCAGAAAGGGATGCAAAATTTAGGCTAGAAGAGGAAGGGATTTTGGCAGAGTTTCTTTGTTATCTTTATTGTTGTTTTAAATGAGACCCAAAGACCTCTTTTTATATGATAAAAATATAGTTAATCGGTTTGGGGACGGGCTACAAGGGGTAAAATGGTTGGGAAACTAACTATAGCCCGCAAACTCAACTGAATTCCTTGCAATTTTATATTTTTTGCAATTTTTGGAGGTAAATGTGGGTTGTCTAGCATCCAAATCGGGTATGTATGCAGTCTAMCTAGTATGTAGTGCGTGTGTGTAYGTGGGCTGTAGTGCAATAGGGTGTGTACATGTTCCAAAAAATGGTTTTTTAAGAGAGAGTCTCAGCATTAATTTGTAAAATTGTGTAAGTGGAAAGGCCAATGCCATGTATGCATRGGTAGGGGATTTTTGCGCTATAACAGATGATGCCTAATGTGTGAGGTCATAAGAGCAATTTATGGCCTAAATACATTACAATTTATTTACCATTGGGAAGGCACAGAGTCGAGTGAGCCCGGGACCATAGTTTGGGAGTGCGCTATCTGCAAAATAATAAAAATCTCTCTGAGGTAGGCATACCCATGCTTGGGATGACCTAATCATGGATGCCAATCAAGTACATGGAATATCCATGTCATATAAATGTCTATATAAAGTATAGCCATGAGAAATACACAACGTATATACATCTCAAAATAATTTGATGATATTTAAGTACAATATAATATGCATCTTCAAGAAGTATTGACGTCTACGGCTGGATATGAAGACACCATAGCTCGAGAAACAAATTCAATATATTCAAAAAATCAAGTAGGAGTACAATAGGAGTGTAAGACTCACTACTCTGAGGTCTTCGACATGTCGTCGAGGAAATACTAGAGGATCTCGATCATCAGGTAGAGAACTTCATTGATTTTGAATCTGAACTTGACATGATTCTTGGAATAGATGACTCATGAATGTCAAGAGACAAACTGCAGAATAGTCGACTCAGGTTGGATTAAATTCCCTTGGACAAAAGAATGAAAAATGATGAGACTCAGGCAACGTAACATTGACATAGTTCTGTGATACAGGAGGCACCACAAACTCTCCATATGTTTGGAAGAGTAACCAAGCGAAGGAGGACACAACTCTATGTAGCAAGAACAACTTCCTAATTTCATGCTTGATCCCAATGCTTGGGGAAAAAACAGAAGGATGTGCTTCCTCCAAGGGAAACTATCTTGCTACCAAAAAAAAAAAAATTATATCCCATCCCCTCTTTTTGGAATAATATTTTTTTTTGTCTTTTTCAAATTTTTAACGAGCTTGAAAAAGAATAATCAGTGTCTCAGTAATAACACTAGTTCCAAGCACATGGGACATATTTATTCTCAGGGCAAGGAGTCATGTGCAGGATAAGGACACTCGGGGAAAATTCCTCCATGGGTCAGGGTTTCAGATCGCAAGAACAAAAAGTGTTGCAAGGATTTCATATAAGGAATTCTTTAAAGGTTCAGTTGAGCGCAACATGAATCCAAAATTAGGCCCAAGGTGTAAGGATGAGACATGCGATGCGACTAAGCATGACACAACAAGACTCCTTCCATGTAAATTTTTACAAACCTAGAGAAGGTAAGTTCGGTGGTTTTTTCATGTTTAGAGAGTCTGAAAAAAACGTTAAAGAAGACTCCAGGGAGTTCCTTTTTCGCAACTAGTCCAATCGGTTTGAAAAAGGGTTAAACTTGTACCAAAAGGATGTCTCTTCAAAACCATTTAAATGAGTGTGATTGAGACAAGATCACTCGACGATATTTTCAATTTTAAGGAGTCTAAAAAGAGATTAACTATGGACTCACAACCTTTTTCTAGGTTTTGTCTCCTTAGCCCGAAAAAGTACAAAATATAACTAAGGATAAATCTCCCGGGCGAGACAAGTCTCTCGAGGCGTACCTTTTTCCGAGATAATATATTAGCTGGAAAAAGGGTTAAACTCATGCCAAATAGATGTTATTTCTGGACCAATTAACGAGTGTGAAAGGAATAATGTCACTCAAAAGTATTTTAATATTTAGGGAGTCTGAAAAGAGCTTAACTATGGACTCTGAGGGGGTTCCTTTTTCATAAGTAATCTCCAAGGCCCGAAAAAGAGATAAACCAAAACCAAGGAGAATGTTCTCTTCTTGAACATTTAGTCCCTCAGGTCTGAAAAAGGGTTAAACTTACGCCTAAGAATACTCTCCTAGAGAACCGAAGCTCCTAGGGTATACCTTTATTCGTAAAATAATCCATCAAGACCGAAAAATGGGTAAAATACAGCCGAACAAATGTTCCTTCAAGTTTAAGTTTGGCGAGCATGAAGGGAAACAAGAGCGCTCAACCATATTTTCATTTTTAGAGAGTCTCAAAAGGGATTAAAGAATACTCTAGGGGGGCTTATTTTCTCAATTAATCCATACAAGATCGAAAAGAATAATTAAACTCTCGTTGGATGTTTCTTTTAAAATTTAAGCAAGCTTGAAAGACAACAAACCATGCACTTTGGGGAGTCTCGTCAGTAAGGCCAATAATGATGACTAAAAATAATAATGAGGCTTCAATACATAATTATGGTAGGACTAACAAGGACTCCCAAGCCTATATATAAAACTCATAGCATGGATGCCAAAATGCAACAAAGGATCTACCTAGGAAATCCATGTAGAGGTAGGATCTACCACCTAATTGCGACACTTCTAAAGCAGTTGAGAAGGCTTTGTGTTGCACTTTGGTGGGATCGATCCTATGGAAAAGTTCAAAATTCAATAATATGCAAAATTCAGGGGGCCAAAACTTAACCTATATGCAATAGTTGAAAAAATTACTTTTACCATGGGATAATATAAGTGTAACCCATATCAAGAAAATCACCAAACTAAAAGGACAAGTTCATCAGAATGACCCAAAGATAACTCAAAAGAGAACTTAAGTAGCCACCGAGTCAATAAAGGGGAAAAAAGGGACCAAATTAGGGAAAAAAGGCAAAACAATTCTATAAATAGAGGTGGACAACTAATTTTTACCATTGCAATTCAGAAAATAACTAAAAGGGTCAAAAACCCTCTTCCTTAAAATGAAAATTCAAGGAGCTACGGTGGAAAAAAAAAGCTCACACTTGGACCAAGTAAGTACAAATCAGCCCATCATTTTAATCCATTTTTGTTTGTTTAGTTTTATGTTTGGGAGGTGAACACCCTTGTAAAAGGTTTGTGTCTGCATGTATGCAGGTTGTCCACGCTTAGCCCGCATATGTGCGCAAGCAGAGTAATACTCAGCCTGCATACATACTGTCTTAAAGGTAGCCCGTGTACACCCTCTTTAATGATAAAAAATAATCAATCAAAGACCAAAACCTCTCCAATTTTATGTGTGACAAGATGTATGTTCACTGGAGAGAAAGGGAACATGAGGATATTGATGTTTTGGTCGAGGAGGATCCTGGGGCCATTTTTATGCTAAAACATTGTGGCATGTGGAAGGTTTTCCAGTGTCCATTCATGAAGGCACAACCGGGGTTTCTCAATCCTTTGGTAGAGTATTGGCACCCTGATGCAGAGGAATTTATGCTAGACGGTCAATCAATGACCCCAACCACAGAGGATATTTACTTCTTAACCGACCTCTCTAGGAGAGGGGAACTGATCAATCTGAGGACGTTTCCTCTAGGGACGTACACCATTGAGGACTATATCAAGATGTACTTTGAGGCTTGTATCAAGAAAGCAGGTTCTCAAGTGTCGATACAGAAGATCACCAACCTCCACCTTCGCATCATATTTTTCATGATTGGTCGGATCACGGGATCTAAAGCACTCCATCAGGCCTCTCATGCACAAATGCATTGTGCGGTTCATTTTTTGGAGGCTACCATATTTGAATGGAGTACTACCATGATGACATGCATGGAGAAACAACTCACAGACTGTTGTAGGAGGACGAACAAGAACTTCGGGTTCATAATAGTTTTATTCTCTTTGTTATTCTTTGAGAGTGCCTAATCTTAGCCCGATATGGAAATTATGGGGGTATACTGCCTCCTTCCCGACATTGTGCAGGTGGGCACTTTTTCTTCCGAGACAGGGTGGAGGAAGGAGCCAGGAGGCATTTGATGAGAAATTCTTTGACTGGTGGGCCCGTCAAATTTTGATCATAGAGGACTATCCCTATGTAGGAATTATATTCCTGAGAGATCTCGACATGCCCATTCCCCCTGGAAAGGAGAACAATGAGATAGGTAGAACATTTTAAAGTTTATTAATTTTTTTAAGTTTTTACATATTATCCTTTTTATATGTATGTCAGAGTACTAACTTAAAGATATGTTATATATAGATGTGGGACCTGTTTGACCAACAGATTTCTCCAGGACTAGGCATCATCTTCGACTAGAGGTCGAACCAGCAGGAGAAGGAGGACCAATAGTTGTAGGAGGACCCCCAGCTAGAGAGGCTGAGAGAGTGTTGCGACAACTAGAGAGAAACCTCACGAATCTCACTCATGTCGTACCCATGGAATAGATCGAGGATTTTCCCCCAAATATGCAACCACATGTAGTGGGGGTGCCCAAGACTTGTGTCCAATTATTATGGTGTCTTCTGAATGTCGTAGTCCACTATAGTAGGGTCAATAGGCCTAGACCGTATATATTACTGTACCACTTATGTGCCGAGGGAAATTTTTGAACTATGTATTTTAGGACTTAAGCCCAACGATGTATACTGGCTATTTTTTAGGCTTTAATGCCCACTTTCTACTCATGACACTATTTTTTGGATATATATATATATAAATATTTTTTGTCTTATGGATGAACATTTTTACAAATGTATTTACATGTGTATGTGTTTGTTTTAATTTTACATGTGAGCAGCATGCCAATCTAATACTTGATTAGCTAATGTATCAGTTAGTTGGTTAGATCTCCTAGGAACATGAATATAAGTAATATAATCGAAATATCATTCTAAGATACGTACCCTAAGGAATCGTCGGTGTAGAGTGGGATCGTAAACGCGATAAACCCCATTTAACTAGGACACGACCAATTAAGCATCTAAATAAACCCGGAGGCCTGAAATACCATGTGACAAGGCATCATGTAGTAATTCTATCACTGTGTTGTACTCAACAACATTATTGGTTGTGTCGCCTAGACAAATACCTCTATAAGATAACAACTTACCACTAGGTGAAATAATCACCCAAGTTGCGGAAGCAAGCCTCCGAGTGTGTTGGATAGTGTTGTCCATGAACCCAACATAGACTTCGGATTCACTTGACATCTACCATAGTGAAAATGAAAACATAAATGACTACATGCCCACAAAAAGAAGAAGACAAATATTTATAAAAAAACTATACATATATACAAGAAGTCACGCTCAGACGACCAACCTAAGCGTAATGCTTCTTAATGTAGAACCCATTTCTAGGCTCCGCTAAGGCACTACTCTCGAAATAAACCAGACAGTAAGCACCCTTTTCTATGACCTCTTTCACAATGAAAGGTCTGAACCACATGGGTTTGAACTTACCTTCCCCCAAGGGATATTTGTCTTGGTCATAGACTAGGAAAATATCACCTTCAGAGAAGATCTGATGGTGGATGTACCGATCATATTGAAACTTGAAACATTTTTTATGAGCCTTGTTAGCCAAGGCTACATATTGATGTTTCTCCTCAAGTTGCTCATGATATAATAGACGTTCCTCAAGTGGTGTAGTGTTGTGCAATATTCCCACTGCCAACTTCAGAGAAGGTATTTGACATTCAATGGGAAATACTGCCTCTAGCCCGTAAAAGAGTTGAAAAGGTGAAAACCGGGTAGCAATATTTACAAATGTTCCATAAGCCCAAATTGTTGAATATAACATCAAATGCCAATTTGACTTTCCTGAATTAATCATTCACTGAAGACTAGTCTTGAGATACTTATTCACAGCTTCTACCAAACCATTCACTTGTGGGTAATACGATGACGAATGTTCTTGTTTAAACCCAAGATTTGATTTTAATTCGAACATCATGTTGTTCTGGAAGTGACTACCATGGTCAGTTACAATCTCCTTTGGGATACCAAACCGAGGTACTATCGGATTGAAAATTAAAAGGGAAATGGTTTACCCATCATTGTTAAATATCGGCATAGATTCGACCCACTTAGTAAAGTATCCTACTTCTATGATGATATAACGATTCTCCCTGACAGAAGCAGGGTGACATGTAGTACAATAAATCCCCCACTTGGTGAATGGGCTGATGAAAATAACTGGGAACATAGGAGATGGGTGTTGCTACATCTTCCAACAAAATATATGGCATGGGTGACACTTTTAGACCGCCTCAACACAATCTTTGATTAATTAGGGCCAAAAGTATCCTACGTGAAGAATATTTTGGGTTGTTTCCAACCCAGACATGTGACCACCAAATGATCCTATGTGATAGTCACTCAAAACAAGATTTTCTTCTTCATGAGTAATACATCGTCGAAGAATTCAATCCACCCCTCAACGATACAAAGTGTCATTGAGGATGAGGTAGTTCTGCACTTGGTTTCGTATTTGTTGACATTCATCATGAGAAGCAGAAGTGGAGCACTTCATAGTCTAAATATATACAAGTATATCTCCATACCGGGGGTCCGAATATGCGATCAAAAAAATATCTTCATTAATTGGTGGATCTTCGGGCAAAATATCACCACTTTCGACTAGAATTTCCAAGTAACTCTGCAAAAACCAAGGAATTTTTAGATTTCTCCGAAACAAAATCCAAGTCAAACTCTTGTAGGATAACTATCCATCAACTGATTTTTCTGCCAATGACCTATCACATTAACACATATTGAAAGGGGTTGGCGACGACAATGATGGTAGTCTTAAGAAGTAATATATAGTGACAGAACCATTGGACAATGTGAATAGCTTCCAAAGTGAGTTTCTCAACATGTGAGTAATTGAGTTCTGGTCCAACTAGGCCTTGGATAAGATAATAGATAATGTGCTCTTCGAGCGCATCATCCTCTTGGACCAAGAACATGTCGATTGTAGACTCTGCAAAAACCAAATATAAAAATAAATCCTTTCCATAATCAAGAGGACTGAGTAGAGGGGAAGACATCATGACGCATTTCAATACGTCAAAATAGTGTTGAGTGGATTCATCCCAACATAATGGGACCCCATTTTTTAAAAGACGCATGAACCCTTTTGTAAAATCGACATAATTAGCAACAAAATGCCGACGAAAATTTTCTTTCCCCTGTAGACTCTAAAGCTGGGGTATTGTGCGTGGGGGAGGTAATTGGACTATTGCCTCAACCTTTAGAGGATCAACCATGATCCCTTTTCTTGACATGATGAAACTTAATAAATGACCCAATGTCACACAAAAATTGCACTTGTTTGGATTCAAGCGAATCCGATAGTTGCGACACTTCTCAAAGATTAGTCATAAATGGGCAGGATGATCGGATCTCTTGAGAGAATTTGATGCCATATCATCAAGGTATTCCTTGACTATGTGTTTGAGGTTGTGAAAAGTTAACGACATGGCGTGATGAAAAGTAGCTCCAACATTCTTCAGGCCAAAAGGCATTTTTTGGTACGCGAATGTACCCCAAGGACAAATGAAATTCGTTTTATGTTGGTCCTCGAGCCTGATTTGAATTTGATTATACCCATAAAAACTGTCCATGAAATAAAATACCTCACATACTACACATTCATCGACGATCTAGTCAATAAACGGGGTTGGAAAATTGTCTTTCGGGAAAGATTTATTGAGATTGCGGAAGTCCATACATACATAGATAATTATTTTCTTCTTGTTGACAGGAATATGGTTCGATATCCATTCCATCAATTGCATGGGGTAGATGAAACCAACTTTGAGGATTTTCTCTACTTAAGCTTTTATCGCCGCTTCTTTGCGCGGATTGATCAGGTGAAGCTTCTATTGGACCAGTTTAACATCAGGATAAGTCATGATTTTGTGATAAAAATTTAATGGGTCAATGCCTGGCATTTTCTCATAAGACTAGGAGAAAATGTCGTGAAACTCTTTAAACAATTCAACATAGATTTGAATCTCTTTGGAAGAGAAATCCACTCCAACAAAGACATTTTCCATGATGCCAAGGTTTTTGGAGATATCGATAGGAATTGTTTCAAAAATAATTTCCATGTTTCCCTCAACATATATTTTATGCATAGCCAAAGGGTTAATAGGACAAGGGATATCTCCATTCATGGTTGTAACAAACTACACTTCCTCTATTCTCCTGAGCTCATGTAAGAATTAAGATCTATGATGAAGATCATCCCAAGGTATGCCTGGCCCAGTCATTATGTTCAGGATCTCCTCGTCAGAGGGTAAGACTAAGTCCAAAGGGTCTTGAGAAGTGAGAGAGTCTTGAACCAAAATAGGCTTGAGAACAGGATCTAATTCGTATGGGGGAATTGGATCAGGGTTGGTCGAGTCTTGCTAGACATTGTTGTACACAACCTCGGTAGCGGATAAGGATTGGTCGAGTCGATGGGGAAGGTAAATTCCATGGGTCTTCAAAGTAACTCGTTTTGAAAGACACAACTTGAAAAATTGTAGCCTTCGGCTAGTCGGGGATAGCCGAAATAAACCTAACATCATTGGAAGGTGGAGAATAATAAAAATTTCCCATCAAATACAGAAATAATCTGACATCTAATTTGATAGTACCCAGCTGTGGGTTATCAATCATCGGGACTGTGGATGCCCTCAATGAAGGTTCAGGGTGATAAAAGGATAACTGGTCAACAATTATAATCTGACCTTCGTGAGGAAAGAATAAGGCTCAAAAAATAGTGGCTACAACCATGTTCATTGTGTAAGTCCAAATCCTCCCTAACAAAATATTGTAGTCGAGAGGTACATCGACTACTTCTACCTCGATGCACACAACGTTTCCCTCCAATTGCATAGGGAAAAAGGGAATTGTAGTATTTTTTTTGAACAATTGACCATCAAATGCATTAAACAATGTAGGTGACGGAGCCAAATCAGGTTGGTTGATGGCATTCCAACATGCCAACGACATCATACAAGTCGAGACACCCTCATCAACCATCATATGAAAAATGTTTTGTGTCAATGATTTTGTGGTGTACGTGTTACACATTATTTTCGTCATCCCTATGACCGTTAATTATGTAAACCTATATGTTGCCTTCAGAGGGGTCAGTGGCCTGAGTTCTTGAAGAGAGAAGGGAGAAGAACTTTTCCTGAGAAAAGAAGTTGCATTTTACTTTGGAAAAACCCTATAAAAAGGAAGTTCGTAGGTTTCCATATAAGCAGGGTGCGAGAATGCCTGATTCTCGCAGGTTGCACCATAGCTACGTTGTGAGAGGTTCGCAGGTTGCTCTATAGGCAGGGTGAGAGAATGCCTACACGTGGGAAAAACAAGTGTTTTCTCGAATCTTCTAGAAGGAGAAACTTCCATGGTGAGGTGGCATTCGAATGGTTTGGATATTACTCGCTTTCATGATTTAGTGGGATCATCCTAACCTCCTCACCTTATCCTCTTCAACTTATAAAAGGAGAGGAGCTCTCATGGAGAAAGTTAGCTTTTGAGCTTTGGAGATTTTGGAGCTTGGATTGGGCTAAGTTGGATTTGGCCTGGAATTATTCGCTTGGTTAGAGTGGTTTTGAGTTTTGCCTTTGTCAAGATAGATTGTGAATATTATTAGATCTGTGCTCTCAGAATTCTTGGAGTGAAAGTGTGTGGGGAATGAAGGACAGTTGGAAGGGACCTTACGACATCAAGGCCATGGTTGTAATATCCCTTTCACATTCAATATGATACAGTAATATGATTCTTTCCTATAAATCTTGTTGTGCTTTATTGTATGATTCCTTGATCACATACATAGGTTTATATTGAGTTTATGTTATTACTATCACATTGGTTGGTTGTGTTCTTTTGCAAGTTCATCATTTTATGAGAATTGGAATGGAGCTAGCATGGCGATGGCAAGAGGAAGTGACATTTAAACGGTATATCACTCATCCCTCTTTATTTAGTAAATTCAATATCTAAAACTTCAGGAAAGCGTCATGTTCTGGTGTGTTTTGTTCTAGATCCAGGTGGATCTAAGGAGATCAATTAGTGTTCGCACCTACCGATTTGTCCGATAACAAAATTGGTGACTCAACTGGGGAATGGATTGTTTCCTAGTTAGTCTAGTTTCCCTTGCTTTGTTTGCCTGTTTTCTGGTTTCTGAGTCTATGGGACATCCATCCAGACTCTCTGGATCTAGAAGTTCACTTAGATTCCCTATCCTTTTTCAAAATTTTCTTTGATTACAAACATTCTCGCACTGTACCTCTCTATGGCCTGTGAGAACCATTGATGTTCGCATCCTACTGTTAGATCCAGTGCGAACTTCTCGCACCCTACCAGTGTCTAGCCTACGAGAATACCTAATTCTCGCACCCTACCAATGTCTAGCCTACGAGAATACCTAATTCTCGCACCCTACTAGTGTCTAGCCTGCGAAAATACCTAATTCTCGCATTGTACTCTACTATTAGGTTGCGAACTTGTTTGTAAACTTTTTTGGATTGGGTCTTGTCATCTTTTGATGTCCAGTTTTGCTTTGATCAGCTGGATTGAACTTTTGGAGCCTATATTGATCTGTTTACAGTCTGCTTGACATCCTTTGAGTTGCTTTTAGCCACCTTTGCTTTGTTTGGTTTTGAAAGATTAGTCTCTTGCTTTGAGTGTCTTTCAATTACAAAGCGTGTGTTTTCTTTAGAATTGTTTAGGGAAAGATCAGATTTCTTCTGAATAGTTCGCTTTAAAAGAAAACTTTTAGTTTGGGTTTCTTTGTTTTAAGAAAGTTCATTATTGCTTTTAGTGAAATTTTTGAAACAAAAATATTTAATTTCTTATTTTATATTAGAATGGGGGCATCATTTCATTTGAAGTAGCGGAATTACATGAATCGTGCATTGGTGTACAGTCTTTTTGCTCATTTCTTGAGAATATTGATATTGATGAGTTTTAAGATTTTGGGACATTGTACATCTGGGAATGATAAATGTTTTCTCCTTCTCGTAGCATAGCTTTCATCGAAATGAAAAGATTGCATCTTCATCTCTTTGCATAACTTTCGAGTCGGTCGAAACACCATATTGTC